>APFE031587777.1:0-66775 GCA_000404065.3 Pinus taeda | reverse complement strand
GCACAGCCTTTGTAAGATCTTCATTTACATAAGGCTCCTTCAAGAACTCCTTGCAGGGGTTCATATCAAATTTGAAATTTTTAAACCACTCCTGCCCTCCTCTCGGAATTTCAGTCACCCTAGCAATAACCTCTGAAGATACTGGGAAGTCTAGCATAGCTACTTTAGAACTTAAACCTGTAAAATTTAAGGCAAATGCTTTTGTTACCTCAACATGCCCACCCTGTAGCTTCTCACAAAATGTCCAGCAACCAGCATCCTGAAAAGCTTGTCTCACACCTTCATCTCTCAATGCGAGATCCAATCCCACAGGTTCTGTTCTTTGACATCTTCCAGACTGATGCCCCTTCTTCTCCATTTCGTTTTGAAATCCTTTGTGCAGAGAAACACTACCAGCTTCAACTCCTAAGGCAAATTCAAACTTTGGAACGCCGGCTCGCTTGCAATCAGGTTCCTTTTAAAGAATGAACTCGGGCTCCTCCGCAACTTAACAGTCTTATCATACAAATGGACCAATTCATGCAACATTAACAAACATCGTAACATTACCAGCATTACAGACCATTTGAATGATTTTATGTGCGTGGTTATGAACCTGTTGGTGGAATGATGGCTTATACTTGCTTGAAAAGGACGCCATTCTGACAATAAATGGACGGACATACTGACTCATCCCCCAGACATGACATTCTAAGAATCAGTGCTGCTTAAATCCCCGAATCTGCGATTTCGTAGTGCAGACAGTTATAAGTTAACAAAATGCGCTACGAAATGGCTGGTTACTGACACGCTGTGAAAGAACTAAAACATCATTGCGCTGCAAAATCAGCCAATAAAATTGCGCTGCAGAAATGCGAAAAGGACTAGTGACGTATATAAGACAAGTCATATCTTATACAATCATGATGGAGGATGGCTGACGGCTTTTGAAAATGATTCCTATGAATATCTTTATAAAACATGATCCCTAAGTAACAAACATAGGGCAACAACCATTAGACACCTATTTTTGGACAACAAAAATTTTATGGACAACATTATGTACATATCACTGCAGTTCTAGGTGATAACAGACTCCATTAGTTTCTTTGTGTCCAAGTCATGCTTGGTTGGCTAGTGATCTATAACTACTAAGGATATCATCTAATGTTCCAAATCCTTTTGTAAATTTTAAGTTTAGATCCATTTGAGTCCTTTTTTTCTCTAGGCCCTTTTTTAAATAAAAAAACCTCTACTTCTAATCTTTCACAGTTCTTTTCCTTCTATTTCATGTGATTCATTAGGATGTCTTCTATTATTTTAGCCTCTTCTAGCTCATTTTTCAAGAGAATTTTTGCTTCATCAACAACATGATCTTTCTTCTCATAGGCTTGTAGTTGTTATTTTTGCTTTTGGTTATTCCTTCTTAGTTTGTATATCTCATCTAAAGCACTTAGGATTTATCCTTCCACATATACCTTTGCCTCACATTCTTCATCTTCTAGATCAATCCTTTCTTGATTATAATTTTGATTCTCAAGATCCATGAGAAGTATTTAATCTTGAATTGATTCAGATTCATAGTCTTCATCATCGTCTAATGAGCTACTACCTTCTTTGGAATAAAAGCTTTTCTTTCTAAGATATCGTCCCTTATTTTTCTTCCTGGAATTCTTTCATTCTTCTTCTTTTACATCCGATCATTGTTATCTTAATATGGAAATTTGGAAGAAAAATGACATATTCAACCACAATTGAAGCATTTAAGTGGTAACTTACCTTTATACTTTCCAGAGTCTATTTCCAGCTTGCTTACAAACTGTGCTTCTTCCTTGTCTGACACATGGCTTGAACAGTCATGGTCATCATGTGGCTTCTTTTCTACTTTGAAGGTTTCTTTCCTTGATCCTAACTCCTCCTTAATGATCCTTGTTAATGAGTGAAGTTTATATGATTTGTTGACAACACTCTCGAATCTCACAGGACAGGTTACATAATGGGACAGACGTCAGTACTTAATGCCCTTCGTGTATTAAGTATAATTATGTACAACATACTAATATTCTAAAATAAAAGAAAATAAATATGTGCAACAAAAAAATAAACTTAAAGTAGAAATTTATACAATGTGCACACTATGCAGCAAACTGAATTGCAAAGGTGTAAAAATAACTAGTAAAATAAAATTTGGAACAATTGGGCTCACAATTTTAAACAACATATACTAGTAATTATGCCCATAAAGTTCAAGAAATAAAACAACTTTCAGAGATGTATGCCAAATAAGATAGATTGTAAAGTGTTGATTTTTTATTAAACTATGTAAGTACAACAAACGATTATGGGATATTTCTCCGAAAATATGGATTAGAATCTATTCTAGATGTTTAAGATGTTACAAATTGATAATATGCCACTGAGTGCCAAAACCAAGCAAGATAAAGCGACTAGAAGAATTAGACCTCCCTAATAAGATTAAATTAACAAATAATTCTACAAAAGGTGCACCAATTAGCACTTCTATGAAATATATCAAACCTTCTAACAACAAAAATAATGCAAGAATGATAGAACAACACGAATATATCAATCTATGAGTGATGTGCTTACCTCTTTCTTGCCACTCCTCAAATGATTCTGCTGCCAACCAAAATAAGTAAGCCCTTGTACTCAAGAAACCAATTTATCATGGGAAATGACAACCATTAAAATTTAAGGATTCCTCTCTTCACTCTTATTTTCCATCCCCTCTTAATCCCTCTGGTTGATTTTATATCCTTCTTGGGCAGTTGGAGAAAGTTATTGTTCTAGAAATAATCTTCTTTCATTGAGTTGAAAAAATTTACTTTTTAAATTCACAAGAGGTTCATCTAGAAGGGGTATTACTGTTAATTGAATTTTTGCTAGTAGGTTGGGTCCCAAATAATGTCTTATTTTATCAATTATCAATTATTCTAGTAAAAACTTGTGTCTCCAATTAAAAAAAAAAAAAAAAAAAAAAAAAAAAAAAAAAAAAAAAAAAAAAAAAAAAAAAAAAAAAAAAAAAAAAAAAAAAAAAAAAAAACATCATCATTCAAGTTATTCCATAAGACTATGCATGTAGAATATCATCCATCATAACATAAACATCCATATAAAATAACACTCGTGCCTCCCACAAGCAGTAGTATCATCAAATTCATAGCATCATAAAAACTAAAATGTTATCCCCAAAAATATCATGTGTCGTAAACTAAAATATGTCCAAATAAACTCAAACAAAACCATAATGATAAAATATATTCAACATCCTATGTCAACTTAGGAGGTCTGCTAGGACCAGCCATGTCTCTTTCCTCTTTGGTATTTTCTTCTCCTTATACCTCCTGGTTCATATCCTAGAAAGGTATGTAAAATAAATTAATTCCTAATGCAAAATATTTAAAAGTCTACCCACACATTTGATATGTACATTTTCAAATATGTTATTAGTTTGAAATGATATATGAACTTGAAGTAGTAATGCTAATTCCTAATCATTTTATTAAGAAAAAAGTAAATGAAACAATATTTGTATAAAACTAGGAAAAAAATAAATTCAAGTAAAGAAAGTGATCATCTGGGAAAGATTGTCTGATGTCAATGTGATCATGTGTCCTTGGGTGCTACAGAAAGTTTTGGACAAGCGGACCCCATTTCCATAACTGGATCTTGGATTTTGGCTCATTCACAGTAACTCTCAGCTCGTTTTTACCTTGGTGAGCTTGTAAAAGTGGGTAAATGTGGGGTGAGGTGTTACAGAGTGGTACCAAAGCAGGTTCACAACATTGGGCCTCAAGGTAAATGTAGATTGTTATGCATGCATGTCAAGTTATCTATATGTTTATCATGCATGCATGTTAGTTACTCTATTATTATTGTTATGTACATGATGTGGTTATAGTTTTATTCGTGTATGAACTGATATGATTGTGATATTATTATTATGTAATGTGTTAATCTAGATTGACCTGTGCATATGCAATAGACTCTCCAGAAGTAAATTTAGGTAATGCTTTTGATTATGTCTTTTATTTTATCCAAAGGTGATGTGTTGCATGAAAATAAAAGGTCATGGATGAAGAACATAATGATTGAGTATAGTTCATATGACTCCTTGTACATGCCAGAAGAGAAATCAGTGGGATGGGAGAAATCAATTGAGCAGCAGGGAGAGTGAAACTCTCCTGTCTGGTAAACACATTAACAAGTCTGCGGTCAGAGATCATAAGTTGCAAAGTAGATAATGAGAGGTCAAGTGAAGCACAAGATAAGCTTGTGAAAGCTCATGAAAAACAAGTTGAGGTTAATGCATTGATTCTTCAAAGTCTTTCAGATTTACAAAAAAAGGGATAGTTGGGGGCCTGTCATTAAGATAGGAAGGAAGAAGAGACTAATGGTGCAGATGGAAGTTGGTCTCAGAAAAAGTACAAGATGGATAGGGATGATACAATGATGAGTGGAAGATCTTTGGATACACCTAAGAAGAGGTCTAAAATGCATGGATTTTATTCTAGGTGTACTTCTAGGAGACATCATCACCATCACCGCCAATATCATAGGAGGAGTGAGAAAGGGTACTTTCCAAAGGAGTTCAAGAGAGAAAAGCCTCCTACTTTTGTGAGATGACCAAATCAAAAGATGCAGAAGCATGGCTGCTTGGAATGAGGATTTTTTTTTCAGACTTCATGATTACTCATGGAATATGAAAGCCAATATAGCTACTTTAAATCTCAAAAGAAAAGTAAATATCTGGTGGGAATACGTCAAGCATGTCAAGGGCATCATGGAGGAGAAGTTGACTTGGGAAGAATTTGAAAGACTCTTCAGAAAGAAGTACCACTGTGAGAGGTATTATGATGGAAAGGCCAAGGAATTATATGAGCTCAAGATGGGTTCCATGTCAGATGAAGAATATACAACCATATTTCTAGAGTTTTTGAGGTATGTGCCATATCTCAAGGATGATAAAATAAAGATCCAAAGGTTCATCAAGGGTTTCCATTATCATTCAAAGAATGGATTGAGTTTGATGAGCCTCAGACATTAGAGGAATCTATCATACAATTGAATCATTGTTATGAGAAGTCAAAGCACAATCTTGAGTTCAAGCATGACTGGAAGGGTGGAAAGAAGACTAAAGTAAAATGGCCCAAGAAGTGAGGAAGATCTCAGGATGTGGGTGAGAAGGAAAATATGGCTCCTCATAAGAAGTCCAATGCAATGGAGAAAGGACATGGGTCTCTGTTGGGGGAGTAGCAAAATAAAGGAAATGGTAGAGAACCATCGAAGTGTTGGATTTGCAGTAAAGATCATCACAAGAAGGGTTTTCCTTTGTATCAAGGCACCAGGCCTCAGATCTACAGTGCTCAGGAGGCACAGACAGTTGGGGATGTAGGTCAAAGCATTCCTTGGATTTATGCAATAGTGAATAACAGTCAGGCAAACCACCAGCCATTCATTATTGAGATGGAAGGTAAGATTTGTGATCGAGTTGTTTCTATTTTGATTGATCCAAGATCAAATTATAGATATATTAGTCTTGACCTGATGGATTAGTGTAATTTGGATGAGGAAGTGCATGCAAAATCTTGGTTTGTGCAGTTGGCTACAGGGACAAAGCGAAGAGTTCATCATTGGGGTGAAGTCTTATGTCTTTGAGCTTAATGGCATGTCTAAATCAACTAACTTGAATTTGCTTCATTTGGGTGCATATAGCATGTTTTTAGGCATGGATTAATTGTTTATTCACAAGACCAAGGTAGATTTCTATGGGAAGGCCATTGAGTACCTAGATGATGATGGATAAAATATAGTCTTGTAGGGAAAGAAGAAGCCAGTTATGATACAACCATGCAAGCTAAGCACAACAACAGGAAAGATTGTTTCCTATTTGTAGTTTATGTTTCTAGTGACAAAGGGATGGATGATGAGGATGGAGAATTCTTGAGGAGGTATCCTATCTTGCAGCAGTTTAGGATGTGTTTCCTACAAAGATTCTAGATTTTCCTCCTCACAGGGAGGTGGAATTCTCTATTGAGTTGATTTCAGGAGAAATACCAACATCTAAGGCACCATATAGGATGAGCACTCCCGAGTTGGTAGAATTGAAGTTGCAGCTTAAAGAGATGATTGATAAGGGATGCATAAGACCAAATGTATCTCCTTGGGATGCACCAGTGTTGTTTGTAAAGAATAAGGACGATACTCTCATATTGTGCATTGATTACAGGTAGTTGAACAAGGTGACTATCCAGAACAAGTACACATTGCCTCAAATTGACAATTTGTTTGATCAGCTAAAGTCAGTTGCAGTATTTTTGAGGATTGATTTGAGATCAGGATATTATTAGGTGCACATCAAATAGGAAGACATCCATAAGGCTGCATTTCGTACTAGGTATGGGAACTATGAGTTTGTGGCGGTTCCTTTTGGTCTTACCAATGCTCTAGCCACCTTCATGTGTATGATGAACAATGTGTTGCGTCCTTCTCTAGATAACTTTGTGATAATCTTTGTGGATGATATATTGGTATATTCAAAGAATGAGGAAGAGCATGCAAAGCACTTGGAAGAAATGTTGAGATTGTTGAGAGAGCATAAGTTGTATGCCAAGCTCAACAAGTGTAGTTACTTTTAGTCTCAGGTTCATTACTTGGGACATGTTGTTTCTAAGGAGGGCATAGCGGTAGATTCAAAAAATGTTAAGGCTGTCGTGGAGTGGCCAACTCCGAAAAATGTGAATGAGGTCATATCATTCATGGGGCTAGAAACTTATTACAAGAGGTTTATCAGGAATTTATCTAAGATTGGTTATCCTATCACATCTTTGTATAGGAAAGGAAATAAGTTTGAATGGAATGTTGAGTGTGTAGCTAGATTTGATCAGTTGAAGAAATTTCTTACCAATGCTCTAGTTTTGAGGATTGCAGATCCTGATAAGGACTTTGTGGTTTGTACAAATGCTTACAAGGAAGGACTTGGCAACGTTCTGATGCAGGAAGGGTAGGTTGGCTTGTTTGCTATGAATCAAGGAAGCTGAATGAGCATGAGAAGAATTATGTGACTCATGATCTTATATTGGTAGATATCGTTCATGCATTAAAGATGTGGAGACATTATCTCCTTCACATGAAATTCATTTTTAAGAGTGATCATAGTGGACTAAGGTATTTGTTTGACCAACCCAATTTGAATGCAAGGGAAGCTAGATAGTTGGATACTCTTAATGAGTTTGATTTTGAGATAAGGTATATGAAAGACAAGGAGAATCAGTTTGCAGATGCTCTCAGCAGGAGAGTATAGTTGCATCATATTTTAGCTATGAGCTTTTATGGGACAAATTTGAGAGAGCGGATCTTACATGCAAGGAAGCATGATGAGAGGTACCTGTAGCTGAAGCAGAAATTGCGGCAGTAAAGTGAGTGATAAGGATGAGGAGTATCACCTCACAACATATTGCTTGGTTAGATTCAAGAACAAGATATATGTGCCTGATAGTAATGAATTGAAGAAGCTTATTTTGAGAGAGTTTCATGTCAAGCCATATTTAGGCCATATAGGATACCATAATACTTTGAAAATTATTTAAGAAGTTCTACTGTTGGACTAATTTGAAGAAAGAGGTGCTTGATTGTTGGACTATAAACAAGTGAAAGTTGAATTCAAACATTGAGTTGGTTTGTTGCAGCCTATTCCAATTCTGGAATGGAAATGGGAGGTTATTTCCATGAATTTCATTACAGGATTTCCAAGGAAATCAAGACAACATGAATCCATCATGGTTGTGGTTGACAAGTTGAACAAGGTAGCTCACTTCATTGTGGTAAAGTCTACTAATTCAACTAGTGAAGTGACTAAATTCTTCATTAAGGAGATAGCGAGGTTGCATGGAGTACCAAAGGGGATTATATCATATAGACATGCCAAGTCCACTTCCAAGTTTTGGAAGGAGTTGTTTACAGGCTTAGGGACAAAGTTAGCCTTCAATACAACCTATAATCCATAGATAGATGGATAGAAAGAGATAATTAACAGGATACTTGTGGATATGTTGAGGATGTATGTCATGCATCAACAAAGGAAGGGGGAGGAGTATCTTCCATTGGTGGACTTTTCTTGTAATAATGGGTATCGGGAATCCTTGAAGATGATTCCATTTGAGGCTCTCTATGGGAGGAGTTGTAATACTCCTATTAGCTGGAGTGATCTAGTGAACACGATGTTGATTGGACTGGATATGTTGAGAGACATGGAGCAAAAAATGCAAGTTGTCAAGAATAATTTGAAGGCAACACATGATAGATAGAAGAGGTATGCAGAACAACATAGATTATTCAATGAGTTTAAGGTTGGAGAGCATGTGTACTTGTGTATCAAGCCAACGAAGAGCTCCTTAAAGATTAGGTCATGTGCCCAGTTGGCACCTTGGTATTGTGGGCCCTTTGAGATCCCTGATAAGATTGAACCAGTGGTATACAAAGTTTATTTTCCCCCATCAGTTAAAGTCCATGATGTTTTCCATGTTTCTCTTCTTAAATATATATATATACGAGATGTTGATGATGTGTTTGATTGGTATATGTTACAAGTGGAACCAAAAGGAGAGTTTAGTCAAAACCTCAATGCATCCTACAACAGGAGAAGCTTATGCTCTGGAACCAAGCAATAAAGCAAGTTAAAGTGCAATGGAAGCACTTTGGGCATGATGAAGCTACATGGGAGATGGTTGATCATATGTGGGCATTATAACCTTCTCTATATGTTAGATAAAGCAAATGTGCTTAGGTCTCTCTCTCTCTCTCTCTCTCTCTCTCTCTCTCTCTATATATATATATATATATATATTATATATTATATATATTATAATATATATATATATATATATATTATATATATATATATATATATATAATTATATATATATCGAGTTGTGTTTATAGATATTCTTTGTCATAAGAGTCATAGAACATCAAGGACAGTGTTTCCCCAGGGGGGGGGTGGTGTTGTAATAACCTCGGGTTAAGTTTCCATGTAAATAAAAGGGAATTATAAAAAGAAAAAATAAAACCAAGGCCATGGGACATGTATTCCAAGCTTATTGAAAGGAAAAACATTACATTAGGGTCTACTTGTGGTTAATTATTTATTATTGGCATTGGCAAGAGGTAAAAGAAAATAAAAGTCAAATTATTTATTACAAGCTAGTAAGGAACATGTGGCAAGGATGCAAAAGTAATAAAGGAAAATGAAATAAATTCCATGCAAGGGAAAATGAAAAATACGCATGCAAGGGAAAATGAAGGAAAAAGGAAAGGAAAAGAAAAATAAATGGGACATACATTCATTCATTCACTTTGGGGGGAAAGCAAGATAAAACACAACAACAAGGAAGAGAAGAGAAGAGAAATTGGACAAAAGCAAGAGACAAGCAAGGAAATCAAGGAGCATAAGAGGAATTCGAGGGCAACCAAGAGGAAGATTGGGACAACAACAAGCAAGGGCAGAAACTAACTGAGGATTTGCAGGTAACATTATGTATCTTGATTATCTTGCTAGGATTATGATGCATGGTTTATGCATTGGTTTATTGTTCATTTTTGTTGTCATTGGGAGGGTAATTTTCCTGGATTAACAAACATGTACAATCTTTCCATTTGTCATTTCCTGGATAACCATGATGTAGTGGGTTCCCTATTCGGTTGAGCTTTGGATTGCTGGTAGATTCTGGATCTTGTTGAGGTGGTCTCGAGAAAATCCCAAGGGTTGAGGGAGGAGATGGTTTTCTTTGGGAAGCTTTTGACCGATGATTGGAGACATGAAAATTCCTCTAAGTATGGTGAAGAAATTTTGAGACATCCAAGCTTGTATTGGTTTGGTGGTTTCTGGACCGGTTTAGGTCAAATCATTGTGGCTTGAGGGTGGAGGTGGTTTCCTCTAGAATCCTTGTTTGATTATGTTTTGGTTATCCTATGTGATCCCACATTCATGCTTGGAATATGGCATGGGGGTGATTGGTTGAAAGAAATATTTGGTTCAACCCAATCTATGGTTGGGTGGTACGTGGAAGTCCTTGATTTTGTTGGCACTATGCATATGTTATTATGTGTTATTCTTTAATGAGATCAATGAGCACAAGTTTTGGTTGATTCTATGATTATATGACTTGTTTGTCATGGCTTCATTTTGATTAAATGTTGGCTACATGCATGATATATCTCTTATGATATGATATGCTCTTGTTATTGATCTTGCTCATGGTTTGATAAGTCATTGAATAGGTTATATGTATCTATAAGTCAACCTATGTTTATGCAGCTAGTATGAGCGGGCAGTGAGCCTTCTTGAAGATTCATAGATGAAACTAATGAAATAATGAATGGATATGCATTCATGACTTACAAGTACTATGTTTACAAAGTCTTTGTATAAATGATTCACATGTATTGGACAAGTTTGAGGAAAAAATTGCCTAAAACGGAGTATATAGACACATTAACATTGTTGAATCAGTCTTGGAAAGTTTTGGGCATATGGCCTATAAGTTAGCCCTAAAAATACTGGAATAGGTCCTTGGGTGCATGCACAAGTGAAGGAAATTTTGGACATATCTGCATGCACATGTGAAGAAATTTTTTGCCATAACCACATGGAGGATGGGTTATGCATGTGGTTGGAGCCCTTTGGTCGCACTAGCAGGCTTGCATGCATGCAACTAGGCAGTGAAGTTAGGTTGAAGAGTGGCCTATGCTGAGGGAAAGTGATCACCAGGGAAAGATTGTCTATTGTCAGTGTAATCATTGTCCTTGGGTGTTACAGAAATTTTTGGATAAGTGGAACCCATTTCCATAACTGGATCTTAGATTTTGGGTCATGCATAATAACTCTCAGCTCATGTTTACCATGGTGAGCTTGTAAAAGTCGGTCAATATGGGTGGGGTGTTACAGTTACTATGACGACATATAATGACAATATATGTATCACATAAAGCCTCATTTTAGCAAGCATTTGCATATATCCATCATGTGTGTATGGTTAATGATCAACATCTCTCTATCATTTTAACATCACATCATACACAATTTATTTTTTTTAAATAAAGTGAATGTTAACATTTTATGTTTTAGGTTTTTCATTTAAATCTGATATATTTTCATTAGATGACAATGTTATATTACTTAAGATATATTTATGAAAATATAAATAATTTTTTTTGTTTTACAATATTTATGAGATATTAAATTATTAATTTAATAATTTAATTTAATTTTAAATTATATATATATATTATATATATATAAAAGAGACTTTTTTTATTTTAATAATAAATATTTACGATATCAATTAGCATAGTCACATTCTTTTTAGACAAAGTTACTTTACAAGTTGAGAATAAGTTAACCATTAATGTGTGCTAAGATGATTTTGGGAGTGTAGTTATGGACAACAAATAAGTTACAATTAAAATCATTCAAGATTATATGAGAAAGGACATAGCAAAAGATGATATGAGAAAGGACATAGCAATAGCATTGTAGTAAACGAATTTATTTCTAATAATAAAATATTTTTCTATGTCAATTAGCATAGTCACATAGGACATAGCAAAAAGATGATATGAGAAAGGACATAGCAATAGCATTGTAGTAAATGAATTTATTTCTAATAATAAAATATTTTTCTATGTCAATTAGCATAGTCACATTCTTTTTAGCCAAAGTTACTTTACAAGTTGAGAATAAAGTTAACCATTAATGTGTGGTAAGATGATTTTGGGAGTGTAGTTATGGACAACAAATAAGTTACAATTAAAATCATTCAAGATTATATGGAAAAGAAGGAAACGGAGGAAAAGGACATAGCAATAGCATTGCAGTAAACGAATTGAAAATAGATTAAAAAATGAAAAATGGAGCTTGCTAATAAAAAAATATTATACTAAAAAAATATTATGAGTAAACAATAATATTATAATGGTAATATGAGTAAAGAATAATATTATAATGGTAATTTTAATAAATGGGAGAATATTAAAATATAAAAGTATGTGATATTTAATATTTTATAGATAAATTTAAAAGGTTTTAAAAAAGTTGAGATGTGAAAAATAAAGATGGAAACAATTAAAAGATTTGTAAAAGTAAAGGTTACAGTGAGCATTTGAGAATGATAAGATAGAAAGTAGGTAAAAAGGAAATTGTGTTGGGTGTGGGTTATATTCTTTTTATGACTAGTCGCATGTACGTAGCAAGGGGGTGGCAGACAGTGAGACGGGGCCCGGGGCAACGTCCCAAGAATTTTTTTTGGACCCTATAGTAGGTGGGGAGACATACCTATGGTTTTGTGCATGGGTTTTGCACATGGTTTTGGGCATGATGGTTTTCTGCCCATGATATTTTGTAGTTCCCGTGAAGGGAACTACGATTATGTTCTAATCGAGGGTTAAATGGACTGAGATTTATGAATGCTTCGACATGTATATATATGTATATTAACATTGAAAGGAATATAATGTAAAAACAATCCGGCAATCCCAGTTTTGGAATCCAGGGAAAAATCTCTGTGTATTTGTTTTATGTTCTCGCCATTATATATATATATATTTTTGTTTTAAAAACTCGTTTGCAGGTAATTGTTGTATGGTTAAAACCTACGAATTGAAGGAGTAGACATGGTGCACAAAACTATTCGTATATTTCTTACACAAAACCAAAATACAAACCACATAAATAATGCTCATGAGATCCAACATATTCCAAACAAGGAGAATATTGTTGAGAAAATCTCTCAACAAGTTCCAACAACCAACCAACTAATCTATCAATTTACTAATATAAGCATTATTCGAAGTCCCCCTTTTAATGCTTACATTACATCATTACAAAGAGTATTACAAGAATCATAAATTACTTATAGTCAAATATTTATGTATGGTCTTCATCAACACTCACATCCACTCTGGAATCTCGCAAGCAATGCTCTTTCTTCACCGCCTCGTCTTCAATTTGTCACTTGAACTCGATTTAAAACATAAATGCGTCAGGTCATATTTGAGGAACTTTGTATAATTGACGGTTCTTGATCTCTCGAAAGACAATCTCGATAATGGATTGTATCCAACAGTTAATTATGCAACTAACCTTTCTATACACATGAATCTCATAACATAACCTATAACTTATGCTCTTGAAGCCTTAAGCACAACAAAATCCATCGGCATATAACAAACTCATACAATCAAATTAGTGATACATTCCCTTGACACCTAAAAACATTGAGAACCACTAATTTAAGTATATTCCTCTATTCATTAATTGGTTCTATACCTTTTACATTTCACACAAACAATGATAGAAAAACTAACAAACACCATGACTACAAAACTAATTACCATTTTTTGTCATTCCATCTTTTCACTCACTGTTGAAAAACTAAAGCCCATAACAGTGAAACCAATCATTGTTCTTTTACATCAACGTTGTTGTTAACATTCTCAAGAACATAGATGTCACTGGTATTAAGAGAAAAGACAAAATTGATGCCCAAAACCCATAAAGCACCATCAAATCTTTAATGGGTGAAGTTCTAATCTGCTCCTTAGATTACTTCAAAATAGAAAGATAAAATAACTTGCTTACATATTTCACCTTACATTGAAATAATAAATCCAAAGTCTTAATGAGCATCCTTACATGTTTCGAGGCCGCATCCAAGTGTTGGTGCTTAATCCACACTTCATATTGAAAACATTTCATTCTAGGTGCCCAAGGGCTTGGTAGTGCAATGACAATATTAAAATTGTGGTGCGGTGCATTATGTGAATTAGAGTTCAAAAAATAGGGTCAAGGATGATGATTTTTACTTCGTTAGTGCCATATCCATGCAATCCTCTCCTTGTTAAGTCCTTCATTAACATTGAACGACAAGCTCTGCAAAAGATTTTGCACTTTGGGATCTCAAAATTGTCTTATGATCAATCGTTTGATCTAAGAGATGACCTTATTCAAATTCATCAGGGACAAAACAACTCGAATTATAAATGGATCGGCAATGTTGACGTTCCAAGATTGATCGAATATGAATTTTGTCGTAGTCGTAGCCGCCCTGAAAGAGTAAATGACCACAGAGGGATAACCAAGAACTGAGTTCTGAGGAAATTGTGTGGCATAGGCAACCACTGCTCAAAAGGTATGAAGCTCTCATTTACCAGTTCCACCGAAAAATAGCACCCCATCGCCAAAACACAGGGACATTGTAAAGACGAGGAAGAGGGGCAGGATCGTAGGCTGCATTTGGTGCAATGATCTCAATAATGCATTTACATTCTTCCTTTCAATCATCATCATCATCGTCATTGTTGTCGTCGTCGTCGTAGTCGACGTCGTCATCGGTGGCAGCGTCATCGTTGTAATGCATTGGAGAGAAGAATGATCGAATCGTATTACAACAGTCAGGTGTAGGTTCAGCGAAAACATAGTGGGATTTGCATGCAATCAAATAGTCTTTGTTGGATGCCGCACTCAAAGGCTTGCATCGTCACTGTCACTAGAACACATATTCTCACCGCAACCTTGGCCAAGGTGCGCAACTCATACTCAACATAGAACTAATATTCTCACACTACAAACAATTTCCTACCCTGATATGTACATAATAAATAAATTCGTGACTCCTCCATTTTAGCAAAAAAAAGGAAATGGAAGGAGTACAAATGGTTCACAAACCATTTGTATATTGCTCACATAAAACTAAAATATAAGCTACATAAATAATGTTCATGAGATCTAACATTTAAATAAAGAGAATATTGTTGAAAAATTCTCTCAAAAAATTCCAACAACCAACCAATCTAATCGATCAATTTACTAATGTAAGCATTATTTCCAAGTAGTAATATTTTCGCCTATAGTGTATTGTATACTTGTAAATCATAGAGGTGTTGATTATGCATATCAGCGTGTTGGAAGCAGCACTTTAAGGGATCTAGTAAGAGATATGGCAATGTTGGTTGGGAAAATGGAAATGGTAACAAGCGAATTGTTGAGAGTAGAGTCAACAACGCAACTAACCCTAGACATTATAATTTTGTACATTATCTCCTTGAACATAGACACACACAATTTAAACTTTTATTATCACACAACATTAACAATCCTTTATTCACACTTAATTTTAGTGGAACCATAATAAAGAAATAAGCACCTCTTATGCCACAAATAAGGGGGTCCCATACTCTAATTTAGTGTTTGACTTGACCGCCGCCTTTTATATAGAGAGAGATATTTTGGTCCTCAAGGGATTCTCAAACAAGAAGGCTTGAAGACATAACAATATACTTATTATAAGCTCAACATGTCCCATACAAGAATTGAATCGAGATAATAAGAATAACAACGTTTTTCCAATCACTTAAGCTACTTCTTTTTTAACCATTACATTAACCCATATATTTAAAAAATAATTAAAATAATAAATTTAAAAATTAAAATCATACCCACCAAAATATAATCCAAAATCTCAACCATTAAAATTACTCAAAATTATCACTAAACCAACAATATTAATATAATCTTTACCTAAAACAATGTTTTTTTTATATAAATGATAATTACTATCTTCTAACACTAACAAAACCTTTCACATAAGTACATGCCATGCAAATTTTTCCCATTTTAACAAACCTTCAAAAGGTGCATCACATTCAATGAATTCAAATGGTTTTGGACTTCTTTTTGTTTTCTACAAGGTGGGGCACAAAATCTTAATCATCCGCATTTTAAAATATTTTTTAAATATAAATTTTAGATATCATTTTGGGATTCAACTGCGTTAAGTAAGTAATTCACGTATGACCATTTCCATGAGAGGTAGTCGTAACTGACTAATTTCTCATGATTTTTGAATAGTTCACTTAGCACTCATTGCATCGGGTGATGCTTACAGGGGTGAAGAATTGGGATTGAAACTAGTGAAATGTGGAGAACGAATCACATAGCATCAATCATCACTTCCGGGGCTTGCACCCGGTAACCAGGACTTCCCCAGGAGGTCACCCATCCCAGATCTCCTCTGGCTCTCTTGCTACCCCATTTGCAAAACCTTAGCAAGTATTGTGCCTCATGAACCATTCAAGTAGAGATCCCTTGACTCTTTTTGAATTCAAGTATGGGGGGTTACGCAGTGCATTATATTAGATATCATTTTGGGATTCAACTGCGTTAAGTAAGTCATTCACGTATGACCATTTCCATGAGAGGTAGTCGTAACTGACTAATTTCTCATGATTTTTGAATAGTTCACTTAGCACTCATTGCATCAGGTGATGCTCCTTAATGTTTTAAAGAGGGAGACCTTCAACATGGAAAAAGGGAGGTCTTCAACCTACAATGGTTTAAGGAAGGCCACCAACGAAAGGCATGCTTAGGAGCTTCTGTGTCTTTGGCTACAACTATGAATCTGGGTATGGTTGTCTTTGGTTGTAGGCTTAGGCAGCAAGTTCAGGTTGTGGTTCAGGCTCGCTTGATTTATCTTTGAAACTCGTAGATGACCATCAATCCCCCCCTGGGGTCAGATACAAGGTGAGAAAATGAAGAAAACTCAACTGCGAAACTTTTCAATACTCGTGAACAAATTCTGTGAAATGAGCGAAATATCTTCTTTCTTGTTGAAGCTCATTGCCAAGAAGCAATCCATCCAAGATGAATCTGTGTTCTTGTAGGAGGCTTGTTTCTGAAGCATTTGTTTGAATGATAAGTGTATTGACCACAAAGCTTACAAGGATGAAAATCAAAACAATGATCTGTCACATGGCAATGTTGGCACTTGACAATCTGTTGTTGTGGAGGAGCAGGAACAAGTGAAGATGAACTGCCATGAAGAAATCCAACACTCTAAAATTGAATGGGCTTGGAAGAGTTTGGAATATGAAAGGACGCATTCTTGTCATATCCAAGACCGATTTCGTTTTTGTTGTCGATAATTGTAACGAATAAAATATATATTAATAATGTAAAATAGTATAAATGATAATGAGCATAAATAGTTATTAGTTAATTAGTAATTAAGTTGAAGAGGCATGTCTAAATGAGACATGACTCTTCATGAAGAGACACTTGCTTGATATATAGGCAAGCCTCTCATTCTCATTGTAAATAATTCTCATTATCATTCTTATTCTTATTCATTTTAATATAATTTATATCCTTAATGGATAATTTGATATTCCAAATCTTTTGGAGTAATTAATCTATAGAAAAAACTTTGTTCGCTTCATTTGGTATCAAAGCCACGTTTGGCTAATCACCAGGCCTTTGACTATCGAAATTTGTCAACCTTGTTGCCGTATAATTGAAGCATTTCACTAAATACTTGGCAGTTTCTCCTTTTCTCCATTTTTCTAGGCCTTTGGCCATTAAAAAAAAAAAATTAAAAAAAAAAAAAAAACAGAAGAAGAAAAAAAGTAAAAGAAAAAACAAAACAGATACAAAATCTCAAAATTTTTACGAAAAAAAAGAATACGTTTTACTTTTTACGTGTAGAACATTTTAACGGAGGTTTTAAAAACAACCCGTGGTAATTGCCCATGGTATTTTAAAAAGTCAAAAAAAAAGGAATACGTTTTACTTTTTATGTGGAGAACATTTTAACGGCTGTTTTTAAAACAACCCATGGTATTTTAGCATTGTGACTGTGTCATATGAAAAGACGTGACCTTTATATTTATTAAGTGGGTTGACATTAAAAATTTATCAAGGAAGTAATTAAGTATATAAAAAAAGAGACCAATTTATTATTAAAAAAAAGAAGTGAAACTATTATTATAAGATAATAAAGTTATTTTGAAAAGGGGTCTTAATATAAGGAAATACATACATATATAGAGGGCAACAATATAAAGGAGTATTTTTTAATAAAAGGGTATTCAAGTTTTAACAATCCACATTGAAGGAGAATATTTGGAAAATATATATAGAAAAAAAGATTTATTAAAAAAAAAAGTAATTTAAAAAGTATTTAATATTCAAGAAGCAAAAATGGAGTCTAATACAAAAATGAAGGCCATAAGATTCCCAGAAACCGTACCATGAGACAGTAAAGTGTTATTTAACATTAAAGGAACTCTCGTAGGGAAAGATATTATTTCTATTTCTCCGGCAGAAGATGCAAATTATATAACACCTAAAATCGCAAACCAACCAGTGATTCCAGAGTCAAATATAACTGAAAAATTAGAATTAGACCTTTTTCGCAATAAAATACATGTCATAGCCAATTTACAGTTAAACATTCAAGATTATACATTTGTATCACAATTCTTAGTTCAGACCCTATGGAACAATCAAGGTGACATTATTTTGGGTTTACCTTGGATGGAAACTCTAGGTTGCTTTATTCTAAATACAAAGAAGAAGTTTTTAACATTTTCTTACAAGAAGAAAATAATGCTCCAAGATTTTACACTAAAACCAAATTCAGTAATACCAAAAGATATCTCAGATATTTCAAAAGTAATGTCTCAAGAAGGTAAAAAAGTATTACAAAATATGCTAAAAGAAATTGACAAAATCAATGTTGACAAAAATGAAGAAGTTTCTCGATTTAAAAACCATAGCGAAAAATTACCGTCGCAAATTAAGAAACTTAAGAAGGATAAGAAGTCATCAGAAACAAAGTACAACAATTTATCGAGAAAGAAGCATCAACTGTAGGAATTCAAGTTGATGACAAAACAACAAATACTAATCGAGTGAATATGACAACTCAAAAAGACAAGTCAATTAAAGAAACGACACACGTATATGTTGCAGTTCAGACAATGAACATCCCAAGTGAATGTTCCATAACCATCTCAACATCTTTGCCACAAGAAAATATAAAAATTGGCAAATGCCCATTAAAGAGAAATCAAACCAAAAAAGTTCCATATCGTCATTTGAATCATGAGAACGGACGAATCAACCATGCTACATATTTGAACCAATCAGACCAGAATCAATAAATTGATGTTTCAGAGAATAATGAAATAAAATCAATCCAATCTTATGCTAACAAGTCATTACAAAATTTCAGTGATCAAAATACTATACAGAAGATTAATCTCGGATGCTCTGATCCCTTCTCAGTATGACAATTTTGTTTGTCACTAAAAAGATCATATCAACTTGTATCAATGAGCATGACTATTCCAAGAGAGAAAGACGTTCAAAGCCAAAAAAGAGATCAAGCCTTTTTTCATCGACAACCTTTGAGGACAAAGCTTTTTGAGGAAGGAGGCAACGTAACGAATAAAATATATATTAATAATGTAAAATATTATAAATGATAACAAGCATAAATAATTATTAGTTAATTAGAATTAGGTCGAAGAGGCATGTCTAAATGAGACATGACTCTTCATTAAGAGACACTTGGTTGATAAATAAGCAAGCCTCTTGTTCTCATTGTAAATCATTCTCATTATCATTCTTATTCTTATTCATTTTAATATAATATTTATATCCTTAATGGATAATTTGATATTCCAAATCTTTTGGAGTAATTAATCTGTAGAAGGAACTTTGTTCGCTCCAATAATCTCTTCCCAAGGTCTGATATTTGGCTTGTGAAGTGCAGATTGAACTTCTGCATCTTTCTGCACATCTACTCTTGAAATGGGTACTGCATATGCAATTCTTGTTACTGATGGAAGTCTGTCTCAATGTTCTAAACAAAAATAGGCTCAGAATGATGTCTATTTTGATATAGCTCTTCTCGCTGAAATTGTGACTCAAGTTGCAAAAAAATCAATCTTTTCTTGTGCATTTTGTAGATAGGTTTGAATGCCTTTGAGAATGGCTTTATCAACCATGATTGTATTGTCAATAGTAGAATGTATTAGATTGTTCAGTAATTCCAATACTCCATCCGCCATTTTCCAACAATTTAAATTGTTGAATGCACTCCCAAAATCAAATAAAAGGTGTTCCACCAAGCTATAAACTCAACATTTAATAAGAGGCTTGGTTGTAGGTAACAACAAATTTAACAACAATGTGAACCAATAACAAAGTTCAACATTATATCTAGTGCAATCAATCACCCAATGCTAGCGCATATGCCATATAACATTTTCCAGTGCAAACAACTCTATCTAATGTACATACTAGGACTTCGACTAGTTTTTAATATAATCTCAACGCATATGACATACCAATGCTCATATAATTCGCTCAAGGCATCTAATAGTCATTCAACACGTGCAATATTCTTTATTGATGTTCTCTTAACTTGTACAAGCAACTATGACCTGCATTTTGCTTCCATTTTGCTTGAAAGGTTTGAAATACCAACTATACATAGTTCATTAGCAAGTGCACTACCAGACAAGCACTACCTTCAGTTCTATGTCCTTTTCATCAATAGAGGGTAAGGCATCAATGTGGTATGCTTACAATCCTCTCAATTGGAAAGACACCCCTGCTCCATAGCTCTAGTTCAACATGTTAAGGCACTAGCTCTCCATCTAGTTTAGATGTTGGTGGAACTACAACCTTTGCACTCGAACCAGTTCTTCTCACAATCTAATGTGATGCTCAAAACGCAATCAGCATGTTGTTCAGTCCAACACGATGCTCATGATGTTAGGATAAAATTTCTCCAAGGTACTTGCTTAGTTTGGCATGTAGTCTAGCTTCAGGCCTTGATAAGCGCATGAGGATCCATTCAAACTTAATAGCTTCCTTCTTCAAAAAACTTATTCCATGTGTCTGCCATCCTATTGGCACACAGCTATAACCCGGATACCGAGTTTGATTCTTCATGGGTATTTGCGTCTCGTCCTTTGTACAAATGATCTGTGCAACTCCTTCGCGAAAACTACGCAATAAATCACTGCACAGAGAATTGTAATTCAAATTTGTAAGCACCAATGTATGCAGTAGCGACCAATCGCACCGGTTTTGACCATAGTCCAAGACATTCAATGTTTTCTATGTCCACCTAAAGAAATGTAACTCAAAGCAAAGATTTAACACAAACATTTCAATGCATATGGAGAGCATCGTACATATAGTACTCAACACATAGGGAGCAATGTATTCTACGCACTGTAACTATGAATCAATATGGACCGAAGATGTTTTAGTGCATTGGAAATGTGTGCAAAACAAGAAAGCAATTCGTGGATTTTGTGATCCAATGTTACACCATGCGTTTCGTTGTGTTTCTCTGATTGGGAATGATACTACAATCAAAACCACTAGACCAAGTATACAAAGTAACAGGAAAGACAGGCAGAGTGTCAAGAGGATGGAGTCACTGGCAAAAGAAATAACATTCAATGCACAGTACAAGGAGCATTATATTAAGCGTTAAATGGGGAGGTGTTCAATCCTCCACATAACAAGCCAAAGCTCCACTCATACCATTATTTTCTTGCTGGATTCCCCAAGCTTCACACTGGGTACAAGGAGACTGCACATTTTTGCTATTTTGAGACTATAGACAACACTGACATGCAAAGAATGGCCATTGTAAAAATGTCAAGTGTGTTAGGTCGGGGGAGAATTAGAATATTGTATGCGTCTTGAAACACTGACGAAAAATGGGCACAGACAATTTTACCAGAGACAAGGCAAGGAAGTAGCTGACAAAGGGACAACTCTGTACAAATGTAGAGAAACGCCCTAAATCACTGCACCACAAAACAATAGGCAACAAATAAGATAAACGTGAATGCATATTATTCACAATGATATACAATTTTATACAAGTCTAGTGACCCTAGGTTTCATATTCCAAGAGGACTCTTGGACTCCAATGACCTTTCACATTCCACACTATAACCCTTAGCAAAATAGGTGTCCAATAGTGATAGCCAAACCTAGCTCAGAGCTAAATAATATAGAAGAATTGGAATATGAAATAATCCATTCAAGATAAAATATAATATATTGAATAATGTATGAATGAATGATATTTTATTGTATAATGAACAGAAGGCCCGCGTATATATACCTAGGTGGGATGCCCTTTCATGAGTAGTCATGTTCGTTGAGAGATGTCTTTTCATTATACTAATTATTATTTACTTTAACTTATATTATTTTTATATATCTATGTTCATAACTATATCAATTCCCACCATTTTTATTTTTCGTTTTTTTAAGATTTTTCATAGCATTTCCTTTACCCATAGGTTTTCCCTCATTTTGCCAAAAAGAGGCTTCGAATGTTTGATAGGTTTTGCATGCCTAGCAATTTTCCCTGTATTTTTTCAATGTTTATTGGACTATAGAAGATTTATCAACTATATATCATCGAGATTTGTACTCTTTTAACGCATTTTTTGTTAATTTTTCAAAGAATCCGATCTTCTAATATGATAATTACTTTCCAATGATTTCTTAGATAAATTCACTTATGTTGTTGATAACTGCTTGAGATATTATTTTCTTCAGATTTGACTGATATTATTAACATTTATTGTTATCATCAACCAACGATCAAAACAAGAAGATAAATCATGCACGAGTACACAAGATTTTGGCACCAAGCTAGGGCAAAAACCTCTCCAAAACTTGACAGGAAAATTCCTTGAACTCTTTATAGAATCTTTACTGACGAATTCCAAGACCCTTACAAAAGACATAAGATAGCCTTCAACATCAAAATGACAAACCTTTCGAAATGCACCCAAACACTAAATCTCCTTCTGCAACTTCTCACTGTATAGTAGAGTTGTACCAAAGTGATGACAGTCAACAAAAGATGTCGAGATCAGCTTCCTTTAGACTCCTTCCACCTTCACTTTCCATGCAAATTAAACACCCATGAAGCAGCTCCTTGAGTTGAGCTTGATTGACTTCATTATATGCCAAAATATGTACTTTCCAAGAGCAGCGAAAATATTACAATCATCTTCAGATTATGGAGGCACATGCGAGGGTGATAGAGGCTCTTCTAGCCCTTCCAATACTTAGATCATTAAGAGATTGGATCTGCCTCATACATTGAGGCTAGATCTATCATGTAAACCCAAACAATACACCTTCACAATGATGCCCTAGCACAAGACCAGACCTCCGCACGTGTGAATAGATCCGAAGATGATCTCGGGTGAGGGAACAAACTTCCTCTACTGCGGCTTTCCTCCTTCGTCTCGTCTTTCTTCATCCTTGCTACGAGAATGATAGTGTGTCATTTGTGTTTCAAAGTGAGATCAGCGTTGCCTATTTATAGTCTTATATACCCTACTTCAAGCTAACGTGATCCCTTTCATTAGGCCAACATTACAAGCAGATCCTTTGATTTCGGTGGGCATGAATTCCATGGGTACATTTCAGTGGTTTTCATTTGATGATCTGGAATGACTCTTTGACAAGTATTCACTTTACAAGTGTAACATCTCATGGTTTCCTTTTAAAATAAAAAATAAACATTACTTGAGCATGAAACCCATGCTCAAGTAATAATACAAAAATACAAAAATTACATTGTTAAATTATTTGACATAATGAAGACCGAACCTAGTTACACTATTTTCAGCACTCCCTCTTGACTAGGGAGGTATTCATACTTACATGGTACATGGACATTCTCAATACAATAGTTCTCATAAGCAAAGAGTCAGATTAGTTATCCATTTGTTCTAGCATCATTTTCAACCAACATTGTCTGCAAGGCCTTGATTAACAGCTCTATCTCTCAAATAGATCATAGCACACAATGTTGGCGAGACCAATAACTGATAGACATGCATCATCATTGTCTCTCTTAGGGTCATACCCACCCGAGTGTTCTTCGAGTATGCCCTATTAGGACTATTCTCATCTTGGGTTCCCAGCCCTCAAGAATATTAGTCCTCTTGCCCACTCTTGTCTTGGATGCCCTACCATGTCCTCAAAGAGTGTCAGATGCCAGATGATTACGCAATCCTCCATTCTTTCTTCCAAACTGAAGACAAGAATGTCGTGTCTAACTCTCCCGCTTAACCAAGGACGAGTTCCAAGTTTTGTTTCACTCAGAAACTTGCTCGAGTTCCTTTACTCATAGGAACCTCCCAAAGCTCCCTCTTGCCCAAGGACTCTATCGTCAGTACTTTATAGGGTCTTCTAGTTCACTGACGATCCAAGACTTCGATGTCATCAATTTCTTCATAGGTAGAGTTCAGCCATCCATCACTTTCCTCCATCATGTCATCTCGGAAAGTAACCTCCTTGGCTTTACATTTGGGGCTTCCTTCATAGGGCCATCTATCTTCACCTTTCCTTCAACGGTGATTGTTCTAGATCATGAGGTACATAGTTGTCACATCCTTTACAATGCTTCTTACAATAGGCCCTGCACACATACCCAAACTTTTCCAAGAGGTCAGACACCAAAAAAAAAAAACAAATCACATATTACCTTTTGCTGATGGTCTTTTTCCAGTGACATCTTCTTGTAGATATCAACATCCTACATACATGTTGACACATCTCCCAACGATATATGTTGTCAAGGGTCTTGATTTTTTCAGACTTGTCCTGTCTCTTCTACTCAGGAGATGCAGAATGTGATGGTACAGAAACTAGAATCAGTGTTCATAGAATTGTCCAAGTCAACTCAACTGGACTTAGCCTATAAGTTATCTAAACCTAACCACTCCAGAGTCCAAACACGATGTGAAATCAGCAAAAATAGGAACCAACTTCTGGCATGGCCAGACTTTTGACGTTCACACCTCCCATGAAACTTACTATGAAAATATCAATAAATAATATAAAACAGAAAGAACTCTTAACGCTTCTAAAGCCTATGCCTGGGATGGTTTTAATGTTAATTCTGAACTTTTGATGTTAAAATATTAAAGCCAATGAACTCATTGACAATTATTTTGCATCAGTGCATACAGGTGGGAGCCCCACTCTAGACCATTTGGGGATGGAAATAGACCCGTCAAACTTCACAATAAGAAAAAACAAATTTACTATTTAGGCATATTTTTATGCTTAAATATACTTAACAGATTTCATCAGATACGCAATGGAGAATCCTAAAATCCCCCAACTTTAGTCTATCCAATGATATCAAACAAGAAGAATTGATAAACCAAAAGATCGACTTCGGCTTGAAGGAATTCGATTGGCTTAACCTGCAAGAAGTGGATAGGTCAAGTGTTCAACCTTCAGGGATAGCCTCAAAAGAGCAAAGTAGAGCAGATGCACAGAATAATCCATGACATTCCCAATGAATCAACCTAAGTTGATGATTATGATTTATCATCAAACATGACACGTGATTCATGACAGCGTATATAGTAATATACTCATTAGAATATAGTTTGATGATTTTTTGACTCTAATGACCATTTAGAGCCCAGTATTTATAGGTTTTGTCTTATAAATTATAATGATACTATGTATCACAGAGCTTACAGTTTATATACCTTGAAGTAATTTTCCCTATTTGCACCCTTGACATTTAATACAAATCAACAAACATGCATAATTTGTAACGAACTGTCTGAATTTACATTGATGTATGTGAATGAAAATCACTGTTCACAATCAAAAACAAGAATGTCATTACCATGGGGACTGAAATTTCAACACTCGAAACAGCACACGATCTACCAGAACCAACTGCGCCTTCTTCATACCCGCGTACACTGTTAGTTCCTCCAATTGCAAATGCCTCATGAGGAGCTAGATCTCCAATTACTTTCCCACCAGAAAAACTACAGGTAAATAACAAACTCAGTGAATAGTAAAATCAGAAGCAAAATGCACATACCTCTAAGAATTGTCAACATTGATTCCAGCAAATCATAATAGAACAAAGAAGGAATGCACAAAATACCACTTTTCAGAGAAAACATTCAGCATCTATTTTATTAAAAACTCCAATAACTATAACTAAGATAATAGATATCAACCTCAAAAAAAAAAAGTAGAATCTGCTCCTCGTGCACTTAGGCATCAAACAAATTGACAATAAATGTAATTAAGCAATACAGCACAGCATCACAAGTGAATATTTCTCACTAGCCCTACAGCTTACTTGAGTTCCTTTATCAGATAAATAATTTCCTTGGTAAAAATTGTTTAGCTCTTCACGAAAATTGCATGTGAAAACATAAAAACAAGTCAAAAGAAAAATAAACAACCATATTACTTGTTAAAGGCTGACACATGGCCCATTTAAAAAAGCATTTAATAACAACTGTACTACGCACCTAAGTATCGTTGACATATAATTTAAACTGCAGATGTACTATTGATGCAGCAGCATCTGCCCTGTGCATTTAATAACAGCCATACTGTGCATAAAAAGGCAACTATAAGGCACTTGTAATTACAGTGTACTGCTATCCATAGTACCTCAATGACCTCTTATGTAACAAGGTGCCCAGCAGTAATTGTGCATTAGCTACCCTACATGAATTACTGGCTGACTTGGAAAATCATGTATATGGACTAGTGTATACTATAAACCAGTGTTGGGAAAACGCGATTTTTTGAATCAGCCGATGTTATCACCCGATTTTTATAAAGTTTATTTCGAAAAAATCGTTGAAAAAATCGCGATTTTTACCAAAAAATTGCAATTCGAGCAGAAGAAATCGTGGGGCATGGAGACAGCACAATTTATAAGCGATTTGATGAGTTTTATTTCTCATTTTTAGCAGACAGCAGACTTGTTTGAGAGCTGAGGAGGAGAGAAAAGCATCTACTAGGGCAGAGGAGGAGAGAAACGGGAGATTTTTGCATCCCAAGCAAGAGAACTTTGTGTTTGGACCAAATTTTCTTGGCAAACCGTGGTTTCTAGGTATGGGCACCAAATTTGGCCATTTTGTTATGGTTTTTTTCTTGTTTTTGCTTGGGTTTCTACAACCCATTGATTATCAATGATTTTTGAGTGGATTTGATGATTTTTCTTTTTTTTCATTTTTGTTGCATAGAGTGGAGAGGGTTCAATTTGGTCAAAAATGCAAAAACTTGATTGTTAGATTTATTAGTTTAATTTTTTCTTGTGCTCTATTTTTTTGCATCATTTTTTATTGGGTTTGAATATGCATTTTTTCTATTATTGTTGAATTGAGTTGAAGTTTTTTTTTTGTCAAAAATTCAATGTGTTGAGTCATGTATGTAATTTATTTTTTTTTTAACTTGCAATTCTTATTGTGCCATTGTTTCAACTTCAAACTTCTTCTTACATTAAAATTCGAGTTCAATCAAGTTACAAACATGCCAAGGAAATTGGACCCTCTATGGGAATTTGGTAAACTTGATAAAGGGTTTGATAGATCAAACTTGTCTTGCAAGTTGTGTGGGCATCATATGTCGGGGGGGTTTATAGATTGAAGTATCACCTTGCACAAATCTTTGGACATGAAGTAGGGCCTTGCACCAATACAAATGCAAAAATTATCTGAAGAGCCATTAGATCATTGGAAGAATTAGAGCAAGACAAATTGATCAAAGCAAATCTCAAGAAGCAACTAGCAAGGAGAGTGTTAGGAGGTGAATATGAAAGTGACACTGGTTCTACCTTAGCATCAATGTCTACAACCAACCCTATAGCTACCTCATCATTTTTTGTTCCTAGAACCACAACTAGTTCACAACCATCTATCACTTCAATGCTCAAGAAAAGGGAGAAATAACAAGCTAACAAGTTGTTGGGCAAGTTTCTCCTTTGGAGTGATATTCCTTTCAGCATTACAAGGAATAATTCATTTTTCCAGCCTGTTGTTGATGCTATTACAATTGTTGGCCCAGGGTACAAAATCTCTTCTTATGATGACTTTAGAGACTGCATTCTTCAAGATGAAAAGGTTGACTGCACCAAAAGAATGGAGGAGTTTAGGGCATCATAGGCACAAACAAGATGCATTGTGATGTCAGATCGTTGGACCGACCAAAAGGGGAGAACCCTTATGAACTTCTTGGTTAATTGTCCTAAGGGGACAATGTTTATGAAATCTGTTGATGCATCTTCACATATCAAACATGCAAACTTATTATGTGATTTGCTAGATTTGTTTATTTTGGAGGTGGCTGCAGAACATGTTGTCCAAGTCATAATGGACAATGCTGCAAATTATGTTGTTGCTAGCAAGATGCTTATGAAAAGGCATCCTACTTTATTTTGGATACCTTGTGCTGCACATTGTATTGATTTAATGTTGGAGGACATAGGAAAAATTTCCTTTGTCAAAGATATTGTTGACTCATCAAAAAGCATTACAAAATTTATATATAATCATGCATCTATGTTTAGCTCGATGAGAAAATTCACCAACAACAAGGAGTTGGTGCGCCACGCCATTACACGGTTTGCCACCAAATCCCTCTTGAATTCTATGTGGGATGTGAAGAGAATTTTTCTTTAAGATGAGTAGTGTGCTTTGACATTTGGCCACAAACCAGAGGGAGAGGCCATATGCCAGAACATTGTGGCATGTCCCCTTAGGATAAATTGCAATTAAACCATTCCCCGATTGAGTTTTCGAATGTTTAAGCCTAAAAGTAATCAAAGTTCTCCATTGTGAATAAAATAACAAAGGCCCGACCCCATCAGATTGCCACATAGTGTTATCGGAGATTCCAATAGCGGCATTTTCAATATGATAATCGTGTCACTAATCTTCAATTTCCCGATCCGTCGGCCTCCGATATCTCTTCTCACTCCGATCTCCTATTGAATTATTCCAATCCGCTGATATTGTGATTCAACATATCCCTCCGACTTCTGATAATCCACTTACCTCCGAAACTCAGACTCAATACACGATTTAAAGAGTTCAATAAGAAATCGCATCCGCTCCATATTGGAGCCTACAAATATCGGCGCTTTTGTTTAAGCACATTATAAAAACTTCAAATCCACTTGCCTCCGATTCCACTCAAATGTTGCCACATGTCACTATTCGGTACAGCTGTAATGTTTAAATAAATTTAAAAAGCCACTTAATTTGTTTTAATTCAGTCTCACAGCTCATATTTTTTATTTTATAGTTTGCTTATACTTTGGCTTGTTTTTCTCCCCGATTTTGACTAATTTTGGCCCTGTATTGGCAGAGAAGCTTCCAGGATGAAATATACTAACAGATCCAACAACTGATCCCTAAAAGAACTCCTCCAAGTGGCAAAGCGGATCTAAAATGGGTAGGAAATCGCTATCGTTGTTGAAACAATTGAATATGGTCTTATCCAAGTGTGAGCTAAATCTCCTCAAGTCGTAGCCATAACTGAATATGGTCTTATCCGAGTGTGAGCTAAATCTCCTCAAGTCGTAGCCATTCATATTTAGCCAGAATTTGATCTAAAGGAATAATTCCACTCTATTTTACCTTTATTTGCTTAATCTGTTGAGAAATCAAGGGAGATTGTTAATATTCCCAACATGTATAAATACCATCTCTAAGCTCTATAATAGGACATTTGAAACATGGAAAAAGGCCTTCTCTACTCTGCATTTCAGGATTCTAAAAGCACTACTGTAATAGAGATTTACGGTTGTAGAGGAGAGAAGAGTTTAATCTCAAATCTGAGGAATAAAGAGATTTATCTTTTACATCTCTGGACTGTGTATGCTAAGAAGAGCTTGCACTATTGCAGCTCTAGTTTTATCAACAGAGTTTATGAGTTGTAGAGGACTGTTGGAGATCAGAGCAAGGGAATTGGACTTAATAAATTGGTATTCAAGATACTATTGTTTTAAATACTAGCTTCATTTTATAATAGTAGAGACTTGTGATTTTCAGTCATATTTGTGCACTATTGTCTATGTGAGTGACTTATTGCAATTATATGTTATTTATCTCTGCTCTTATGTGTTGAACTCTGATTTTTGAGTAACTACTTACTCAAAAATCAGCCTTTTAATTTTCTTAACAAACAATAATATTATGTGAACTATTTCATTGTATTATAGTTTAATCATTCAAGTTGCTGGATTACCAATCATCATCATTTTTGTGAGCTACTTCCTAAATGTTGTTGATTAATAATTATGGTTAAAACATCTCTGAACAAGATATAATTGGTAATCATAATATCAACTAATTGAACTACTTCATTAACTTGATATTTATTATAAGCCAAACATATTTAAATTTCAATTCAATTAGTTATATTGCTCTCGGTTGTCTTAGATCTACATCTTCGTAATCGAGATAGCCTTAGGTTTTCTATAATTTTGCTTGTATTCTAGTGCTGGTTTATATTTAGAGCAATTAATACCTTCCAAGAAGTCCTCTTATCAAAGACGCAATCTTTAATTGTGGCTTGGTTGAGCCTCAAATCATCTTAAGGATCACTTTCTTGCCTGATCAACAAGAGGATTGATCTCATGTCTCTTCTCTATTGGTAAGTGAAAGTCATATTTTAAGCTAGTGGAGATAGAGAGAAGCTAACTGGGCATAGTTTAACCAGTTGGAACCACCATTTAAAAGGAAAAGGAGTTGCTCTAAGTTCCCGATCGGGTGGTATCGCTTATAATGTTGTAGGCAAAGATTTTTGAACCTTCAACACGGTCCTAGGTCTTGGAATTCGACATTTGAAGGTTCTATAAGAAGAGAAGAATTCTTGTGGGTTTTCCTCTCAAGAAGAAAGGTTTTGGCCCTGGCTAGCAACCTATATTTTGTGTCCTCTTGTCTCATTGATCTTCATAGTTTGGCAGCTATTTGATGATAAGAACACTATAATAATCAACTAAAGAAGAAGTTAACTACTAAGTAACATCAACTTAAGTAAAAGAACATCTCAAGTAGTTATCAAAGAGAAATCACCCCAATCTAGCTATCCTTGATTTCTCAACATGGTATCAGAGCTAAGGTGACAACAAGAAGGAAAGGAAGCTTGAAGATCACTCTATTGAAGAAAGATACATCTGGGTCGAGCATAAGGAGATCATCAAGGAGAACTTAGAAGCATCAAGGAGGACTATCCATCTCATCACAAGGATCATATCATCTAGAAGGAACAACACTTTGAAGAAGAAGAACACCTCAAGGACCACACCTCCACTCAAAAACCCTACACGCTCTTTCTGATTAATCCCTTATCCATCAGTTCCTGTACTTGTCTTTCAACTTCTGCATTTTCTTGACGAGTTAACCTGTATGCTGCTTTGTTTGGCAAACTTGCTCCAGATATTAGATCAATATGATGACTAATACTCCTGATGGGTGGTAATGCATTTGGCAACTCATCCACAGTGATATCAACAAAATCATTCAACAAAGTTTTGATTTCTTCAGATAAATCATCTAAGTTTGTGGAAGTTAAAATTACCTTAGGTCTCCTTATGACAACAAAATGCATCTGTTCATCCTTCTTGATTTCTTGCAGCAAATCTTTCCCACTCATCAGCATAACATTGTTTCCAGGCACTTCTTTGCCTGCTTCATCCTTCAATGGTAGCAATGTGTGTTTATTTCCATCCTTCTCCAGAGTGTAAGTATTTCTTCTCCCATCATGAATAGCTTTCCGATCAAACTGACAAGGCCTTGCCAACAACACATGGCATACATCCATTGGCATTACATCACACAATATCACATCCTTATAAGTACCAATCTGTATCTCTACCTTGCATTGTTCTGTCACAATAAGTTGATGCCCTTTTTGCAGGCGTAAGGAGTAGGGTGTACTGTTTTTACTAGTCCTAACTTGTCCACCATTTCTGCAGAAACAAGGTTATCAGTGCTTCCACTATCAATTATCACATTACAGCGTTTTCCTTTGGACTTGCATGTAGTTCTGAATAAACTCTTTCTCTGAGCTGGTTCTCTTGTCTCTTTCTCTACCTTAAGCAATACCCTTTTCAACAACAAGGATTCTCCTACTTCAGGTGATTCTTCATTGTTTGCAATTTGAGTTTTTCTTCCCTTACCTCAGCCACATCCACATTCCTCTGATTTGTTACTTTATTATGAGGACAATCCCATGATCCATGTCCCTATTCTCCACATGTGTAACACCGAATTTCTCTTCCTCGACCTCTTCCTCTGGGTGCAAATCCTCCTCTAGTAAATTTTCCTCTGTGGTGGTCTACTACTTGAACCTCCTGCTTCACCCTGAGGGTGCTGAAATCTTGATCTGGTAATTCCTCTACCTCTTGTTGAACTTTTTCCTCTATCCCAAGGATTTTGCTTCCTCGACATCTTCTCTTCTACCTTCAAAGCTGCTTGATAGGCATCTTCAATTATCTTCAAACTCAGCAAGCTGATTTAATCCTGTATGTCATATCTCAACCCATTTATGTATCTAGCTACCTTTTCTACATCATCCTCTACATGTCATGCTCTAATGCTCAACTTATAAAACTCTTTTGTGTATTCTTTGACAGTCAATCCTTTTTGCCTCAAATTTTGTAACTGTCTGAAAAGATTTAACTGCTAATCTTTTGGCATAAATTTGGCTTTCAATCTACTTACCATTTTATCCCATTGTTTGATCTTGGGCTTTCCCTTTCTCCCTCCGAATGTTTCTAATTCATCCCACCAGATAGTTGCATGACCCTTCAATCTGGTAACTTCGAATTTCACCTTCTTTTTATCATCAACCTCCTCATAGTCAAAATACTTGTCTAATGAATTGATCCAGTGCATCAATTCTTCTACATTGAGATTCCTGTCATACAAAGGTATTTCCGCCTTTGGTCTTCCACTTTCTTTGGCCAATATCTTGAGAACTTTGGCAGCTTCACTTTCATCCTCCTCTTCTTCCTCAGAAGATTCTTCTACAGCACTGGCATCTCCTTCATCAAGTGCTCTCCTCTGAGCAATCTCCATTGTCCCCATCCTTGTACGCAAATTTCAGATCTCATCCAACAAAACTAAATTCGCTACAGGTCTTCCCCGACCTATGCCAACTCCTCTCCTAGGTGGCTTGTTTGCTATAGCAACTTAATCTCTGGGCTCTGATACCAAAATGATGTAGGAGGTTGACGAAAATGGGATGGTAATCTGGAATTAGACTACTGGTTAACTTTGTAACCAATTAGTTGCGTGTTGATGGATCTTGTACGTGGCTTCTTCCCGAGGGTCCCGCTTACTTGACCAATCACCGTCAGTCCTTCTTTGACTTTCCCCTCTGTCAAGCGCTTCAATCTATGCCGTTGATTTCACTACTTCTGATCTAACGGATATCACGTCACCTACTCGCCAACTAGCTCGGCCGATCTTCACCGTCGATCAATCCCACTCAATCCAACGGCTATCACGCAATCTCGCGTGAAATCTTGCACGACCGATATCAGGTCGAGGGTCCGCGAGAAAAGTAGTTTTCTCGTGCTACGTGTCGCCCGCTAAGGTTAACAGTGTAAAATTGAGAAATATCATTTACCAGTTTTTGTCCACACGAAATATTGCTTACCACTTTCTAAATACTACCCACGTGCTTAATTCGTACTTTTAAGAAAGACCCTTAAGGAAAGATTTAGCGCTTAAGCTCAATATTAACTCTTAATGCTAATTGACTGTGATTTATAAATAAAATGTTTAAATAGAAAAAAATACCCGATTAGGGTCCAGAGCGTTGATACACAGATACAAATGAATTTCTGCACTAGGATTAACATGCAACACCACACTTAATCATTTATTCAACAAAATAGAATTTCTAAAGTCTTGGCCCTCTTGGCTCGATTGCAACAGTTTGTCTGACCTCTATTCACTCTCCAACCCTATCTTTCACACACCTCTCGCTTACTTACTCTATTCTCGATCATCTAATCTCTCTGTCATTACATTGTTTCCTCTTTTATGAATCAAATCCTATCCTAACTACATTGACAACTCAATCTCTATTTTTATCAACTCAACCATTAAATCCCTATTATGGAGCTCTGATAAACACATATACTAACAACTTATCTCCTATTCTAAAAATAATACAATATTCTAATTATTACAATAATTGGAGTAAAGATAATTTTCGAGAGATCCAACCCTCCCTACTAAGAATTGATTTTGACCACTCAGGTCAATGAAATTCATCTCTTGTTAGCCACAACATGTGAACATACAATCACATTGTTGGCTAAGTTTGGATGCTCCTACATCACTTCCTTAAGAAGAAAAGGATGACATGACTATTGGTTCAACACTATGTTTCATTGAAGGGAAGTGATGGAGAAAGATGGTCAATGCCCTACGAATAAGTTCTAGAAGAAGAAGGCTCCATGATGAAGAAGATGAAGTTCATCCATGACATGATAATGTAGAAGGGAGGAGCCCTACAAGCAACTGATACTACCATGATCTCCATCGAAGAGCAGAACGTTGTTGTTGGTAACAAGTCCCCAGTTAAGAGGAAGCTTGGGCAAGTCCCTAGGTAAGAACGAGCTTGGGTATATTCCTTTTATAGGAACGAGTAGATCCTCCCAAGTTCAGAGGGAGAGATGGACACATCATTTTTGTCTCCATTATGAAAAAAGAATGGAGAATTGGGTAAGCATCTAAATTCTAACACTCTTTGAAGATGAGGTAGGGCATCCGATAGGTAAGAATAGTCGAAGAGGAAATTCCATGAAGATGTGTAAATCCAATGGTCCTAGAAGGACATACCTTGTGAACATTCGGATGGGGTATGCACCTTAAGAGACAATGATCAAGGTATCTATAGATCATGTCTCCCCAGCATTGTGCTCTAATCTTGCGGAGAGATAGAGTTGTTAGTCAAGACCTTGCTATGTGCCAATGTTGGTTGATATGATGAGATGCACTTATATAAGATAAATAAATAGATTATGAGATGGCATACCAATCCGACTATTCTTATTAGAATTCTTCAGTATGAGAATGTCCAAGTACCTTGCATGTATTATGAATACCTCCCTAGTTAAGAGGGAGTGTTGAAGTATCTAACTAGGTTCGGTATTCATAAATATGAAATGTACTCTTGATTCTTGTATATTGTAAAAGGAAAGAAAAAATATTATTATTATTTTTGCAGCATGGGTTTCATGCTCAAGGTTATTTTATTTATAGGTGACAAGTCAAGCACCCATTGAGTGCTTCTAAAGTTTGTCATAGAGTCAAGAAGTCAACTAAATCATTGTCATATATAAAAGACCCCATTGGGCACTTTGCATCATGTAAAAAGAATTCATGTAAGTCAAAAAGTGTCATATGTCCTCCTCCAAGACCAAGTCAGCCTGCAAGAAGTCAAGTTGGCCTACAGAAGACAAGTTGGCCTCATGAAGGGCCACTCGACCTACATAAGAAGCCTATATATAAGAACTCGACCTCATTTAAAGAGATTATCAAGTTCGATCAAGGACAACAAAAGGAGATCTAGAAGGAGAGAAGAAGAGAAGAATCTAAGCAAGAGAAAGTCAATGTTTTGAAGCTTGTTTTGGGTTATATATATTCTAAACTTGCGAAGATTTTTGGGCACATATTGCAGCTACAAATCAGAACTTTCAGACCTCTAGAGAAGTCGAATTTTAGTGTCATAAAGTTCAAGTGTGCAAGCCGAATTGCCAAGAAGGAAGAAACAATCCTAGTGAAGAAGAAAAAACAAAGTTTCACCATCTTTTCCCAGACATGCAAGTTAGGGATTCTACAATAGAGGCCGGAAATTGCAGCCTTGAAGCATCAACTAAAATTCTGAAAAAGAAGTTCAAATATGAAGTTTTGACGCAGGTTGACTTGGGGTTGACTTTGTGAGAAGCAAATTCATCAAGGAGCAAGAAGAGGTTTCACTTGGCCTTAGAGGGGTCTTTGTCACAGTCTTAGGTCTTGGAATTTGTCATTTGAAGATTCTATAAAAAGAGAAGAAATGTTGTGGGTTTTCCTCTCAAGAGGAGAGGTTTTGGCTCTCGCTAGCAACCTATATTTTGTGTCATCTTGTCTCATTGATCATCATAGTTTGGTAGTTGTCTGATGATAAGAACACTATAATAATCAAGTAAAGAAAAAGCTAACTACTAAGTACATCAACTTACATGAACATCTCAAGCAGTAAACAAACTAAGAGAAATCACCCTAATCTGGTTGCCCTTGATTTCTCAACACTACCTCCTATTTCTCCTTCTAGATGACATCAAATTCCAATGCCAACCCTAAGGCCTTCTTCCTCTATAGGAAAAGCCATTACCTCTTCTTGTAGAAGGAGCAAACGAAATCACTAGTTTACAGTGTTTGTATCCAATTTAATTATAGATGATCCATCATGATGAGAAGTATATATATATATATGGGTGGGGGGGTGTGGGTGGGGTGAGAGATGCCAAAAAAGCATCCAGATGCCAAACTAGTTGCAAAATATATGAAAGCATGCATATTCGTACATAAATCAAGATAGAAACGGCATCCATAGTACATTAATAATTAATTATCCGAGCATTAACTATCTAGAGTCTAGCAATTACAAACAAACATCAAATTTTTAAGCATATCACTGTTGGGTGTGGCCCAACTTGGTCCAGTTTTGGTCAAAGACTGCATTTTGAGGAGCGGTGAGCGCAGAGTCCGTGAATTTTCTATTTGTTGCGCAGTGTCTAGGGGCATCGAGGTGGGTTGAAGCCCCTCATTTTGTAACAAGTATCAAGGTTTTAATTCATTGTTTTGTTGAGTCCATGGTATGTGGATCATGGTTTTTGTAGCAATGTAATGTATTTACGGACATGTAATGCTTTATCAAAGATCATCATTAGATCACATCATACAGAAAACACAAGTGATCGAGTCTTTTGTTCTGTCTTTTAGGTCTTACAAAAAGGCTCTGCAGTTAAGTGTGCAGAAGCCTTGAAAGAGTCTGTAGCTGAGTGCACAGACCACCTACAGGTGGGTGCACAAGTCGAGAAGTTGTATGTACTGAAAGATCTATCTTAATAAAGAAGAAGAAGTTTTGGCAAAGTCTTTTACATCTATATCTGTTATTTGTGTTTTATCTATTTACACGAAGTAATTACAAGTAATTAGTATGTTAGCGCAACTGTTATTGTTCTGTGATGTGTTTATATTAAAATGAATTTGACAAAGTCTATAGTTAGAATACACTGTGCAGTAACATTATGAATGTTAGAAGGATGATTAAAGTAGAGAAAAGTGAAGCTCCGCGCAGTGCCTCAAGATTGTAGAAACCTGGTCCTGCAATCACCCATAGCCACATCAAGTGAGACCTCGGCCTGCTTTTGGGTCGTTGTCGAAAGGGCCGGTGTCTAACGGTTTTGTCGGTGCGAAGTACAAGTCGAACCTAGGTCAAGCCCAACCTAGCCAACAAATGGTTTCCTTGTCGAGACCGGGATCTATTTGAGGGATGTGGATGTGGCATCCATCACAGAAGGAAATACAAGATTGGGTAGATCAGAAAGAACAAGAATTCGCAGTTCAGGGAAACAAAAATCTGTGATTGTCAACTAAATCCTAGTTGCAGAAGTATCTCTTTACAGAACAGCACGAGATCTTCAGCACCAGGATCTGTTTGAGGGATGTGGATGTGGCATCCATCACAATAGGAAATACAAGATTGGGTAGATTAGAAAGAACGATAATTCGCAGTTCAGGGAAACAAAAATCCGTGATTGTCAACTAAACCTTGGTTGCAAAAGTATCTCTCCACAGAACAGCACGAGATCTTCTTCACAGTGTTTGCTAATGAACTATACGAATGGGTATCGAGGTTGACAGAGCATAAGACTTGTTTCAAAAATGACGAGCCTACTATGTGGAGCCCTAAATTGATATAGCGACTCAAGAATACTAACAACAGTGTCTCAAGAGCGGTTGATTTTTGGATTGACAGTGTCCTGGGAGGATTTATTACTAAGTTTGCAATAGACAAGACTTTTTCTTACAACAAAACTGAGCAAAGATTTTTCAAGGGTCCACCAGGTAAGTACCTAAATGGAGGATTTATTACTAAGTTCGCAGTAGACACGACCATATCTTACAACGAAACTGAGCAAAGATTTTTCAAGGGTCTGCGAGGTAAGTACCTAAATTCTTTGAAGGTATAGATTAAAATACTTTTGTGTGAAAAGGGCATACTATGAATGCAATCAGATTAATGTTTGGACGAAGAGGGAATAAGTCTGAACCAAGACCGGGGTCTACGCGAAGTGGAAAGTGATATAGAGTAGAACGCGAACCAAAGAACTTTATTGAGACTGACTATATTCCCTTGTTAGGTGGGTCTGAGAGTGAAGAAGAAGGAAATAACCTTGTAACCCCATGGTATTCCCCCTCCCATCCTGAAGGTGCGTCAAAGTTAGGAGTTGAGAAAACTCAAGGCATGTTTGGGATTCCCCATCCATATACTCCCCTTAGCCCCCATCCCCCTCCTCATAATTCCCTACGCCCCCATCTCGCTCCCCATAATTCTCCTACGCCCCCTCGCACTCCCCCCAAGAATAAAAATGGTTGTTGACATTAAGTTGCCTATCTTTAGAGGACTTGGATCAGAGTATCCTGAGCAATTCTAGTTTGTAGTTGATGCAATATGGAAAGCACGACAGATCACTGAGGAAGATGTAAAGAAGGCACAATTCATCACGATGTTGCAAGTAAGAGAGCTGACATGGTACATGAAATATTCAATGACTAATTAGACTGCTTCGTTGGATGATATGAAGAAAGCGTTGGTATCACAATTCAAGAAGTCGAAATCAAAATCACAGTGCATTATAGAGCTAAAGGAAATCAAACAGACAGCTACTAAGTCTGTGTGGGAGCTTTAACATACCACAGAACAGCATAAAGAATGGTTTATAGTTGCATTGCAGCCACATATCAGGTTACCCTTGACGCAGTAGATGATAGCAACTCAAACCAAAGCATTGGAGATTGCAATGAAGCTAGAAGCCTTGCTGATCGGAGATACTCATACAGGAGTACAGCAAATTCAAAGTCAGCTAGCAAATATGACCTTGGAATTGCAACATGTCAAGAAAGGTAAAGAAACCAGATCAAAAGTGTGGTGTACAAAATGCAAAGCAGAGGGCCATTATAAGGATCAATGCCCTGTGTTCAGAGATTACTTGGCAAGTGGAGTACCTAATCTAGTAAACCCAAGATCAAGTTTGTGGTGCGAGATTTGTAGAACGAGAGGCCAACATCGCTCTAAAGATTTCTATTTATTACAGAAGTACGTGCAGACCCCGAAGTAGATGTTTTGCAACTTTTGTAAATCAGTAGGCCATGATGAGAGAAATTGTCGAACTGATGACTTGATGTTGGAGTGCACTGCTGATGCTTATAGACTGCAAGTTGAAGGACATACACACGAGAAGCCAAGCCAACATGCTAGTCAAGGAGGCTTCCAAGGACGAGGATGAGGAGCTAGTCGAGGACGCAGCCAGATTCTCTGTTATAACTGTGGACAGGCAAGACACTTCGCAAGAGACTATCAAAACCCTACTACAACCTGCAGCTACTACAAATGTTTTGATCACGTGATAGAAAAATGTCTCATCCTTATCGTGAAGATGTTGGAGAAAAGGAACCAGCAGCCCACAGGAAATATTCAAATGATGACCACTAAGCCAAGGGAGGATGAACTGTGCATCAACACCATAACAAGGAGTGGAGATGCGATGGGAGATGATAAAGGTAAGAAGAATATATAAGAGGCATGGGTAAGAAAGACTGCAGAAAAGGCCGTTGGGTTTAGTACCGAAAAGGAAAAAGAAACGTTCATGGGAGTGAAGCGAAGCTTCATGGATGTTGGGGCTTCAACATCTAGTGCGCAACCGAAGTTAATGTCAAAGAAGGACTGCGACAAACTGTCTTCTCCAACGCAAGAATTAGATCCAACTATTTTGAAGTCGTTTTTACAGACTTGCATGAAGTTGTTAAGGAATCAGAGGGATGTCAAAGGACTCCAGGAGTTGATAGACTCCTACGCTAATAAAGAGGGATCGCGAAGCAATCTGTGCACAGTGAAAAATTTACATCGACCCAAGAAGAGAACGGGGAAGGAAATGAGATTAACTGCACAGATCGGGAATTATGATATGGATCAAGTAATCCTAGATTTAGGATCAAATGCCAACGTGTTACCTAAGCAAATTTGGGAGTTAATGGGAAGACCAAAGTTGCAATGGTCGTCGATATAACTGAGGATGGCTAACCAACAGAAGATCGTCCCTATGGGAAGGTTACCTGGCATCATAATAGACATTGAAGGAGTCTGAACCGTTGCAGACTTCGAAGTGATTGAAATTGTAGATGATAGCAACCTCTATCCGACACTGCTTGGATTGGATTGGGCTTTCAATAATTTGGCGATAACCAATTTGAAGAAGAGACAAATATTGTTTAAAAAAGACGATATGAGGGTCATTGTCCCTCTAGACCCGTCAAAAGGAGTGCACTATACAGAGCCTGTCCAAGATGAGTAATGCGATGTAGATGTCGACAACATTTATCAGACAACAGCTAAGGAGAAACATTGGATTAATCCCACTACAGATGGAAATTGGGCTGAGAACATGACAGTTCTTGTACTTCAGATTTCGAGGAAGAATTGGAAAATTGGCAGAACAGGTTATATGAAGTCTCCACTACAAAATCGCTTCGCTACGTAACTTCTGAGGTATGTGATCTTCCTTATCATGATGGGATCGGAGATGTAAGCATGTTTCTTGATGAATATGAAAGAGAAATACTAGAAGAACAGAGGTTGCAAGCTTTGGATGTAGCCCTGAGCGCTACACCTGCTAGATGTGGGGGTACTCAAAAGAAATATAGCAAATTGGCACCAGTGCCAAAGATTAATGTGGATCAGGTTTGGCTCAATTGACATAGAAATAGAAGTAAAGTATGATGGTAACGTTGATCCCCAAGAGCATATTCATTGTTGCACTTCGGTTTGAAAAGAAATTCCAGAACAAGAGTGGGTACATGGGTTTATCCACACATCAGAAACGAATCCTATGACTTGGTATCTTGAAACAGAACTACGATATGGAACTACAAACTGGACAAATTTGGTTGAAGGGTTCATACTAACATTCAGTTTTGAACATGATTGTCCGTGTATAGACTCGACTCTTCAGGTAATCAGAGAAAAGATTTTTGAGCATGAAGCTCCATTCACTTGGCAGCATGATCGGGTTGCGCAGTTACAAAGTCTAGTGGAATGTTATAATATCACTGTTGATCTGTTGAAACATGTGAAGCAATGACAATATCTCAAATCAGATTGTTGCTCAAACCAAAACACACACAATACTAAACATTTGAAGAAAGTGCAAAAGGAAGGATCTTCAAGTTTCAAAGATTGCAAAAGGTATGACTTATATTGAAATATGGATGCCCAATACTGGAGTCTAAATTTAAATGAGGAAAAAGATCATTGTCACTAGTATGCCTTTGAAGAAAGCATACTTTGATAAAGAAAGTGTGCTTACAGTGGAAAAGAGGCCAAGTCCCTCTTCAAGCTTAGGGAGCAAAAGCTCTCTTGATAAAGTCATTTGTTGTCCAAAGATATAAGTGACTGAAGACATATTTGTTTGAAGTACTTGATCGAAGCTGCTATTGTAAAGAAATTTTTGATGCCATATCAAAATTGTTGTGGAAATCTTGCATGGGTATTTGGGTACTAAAATGTAATGCTCAACCCAGAATGATAAAATCAATCCTTTGATAAACATAATCCTTGAGAACAAAAATTTTATTGTTGTTACAATGATTTAGATAAAGCAAAGTTTCTTCATTTGGATTGACCAAGGATCATCATTGGACATCCTGTTGAAATATGTAACTAGGTTTGGTCTTCATATGTACTCTTGATTCTTGTATGTTGTAAAATGGAAACAAATTATTATTATTATTTTTTGTAGCATGGGTTTCATGCTCAAGGTCATTTTATTTTAAGTCAAAGCACCCATTAAGTGCTTTTAGGTTTTGTCATTGAGTCAAGAAGTCAAAGAGTCATTGTCATATGTAAAAGACCCCATTGGGCATCTTGTATCATGTCAAAAGAATTATTTTTGAGTCAAAAGTGTCAAAAATACCCCTTCAATACCAAGTCGGCCTGGCAGTAAAGAAGTTGGCCTAATTAGGGCATGTCGTCCTCCCTGGAAGCCTATATATAGGACAAAATTCAACCTCCTATGGACTCACTCACTCATCCACTCATTTAACAACCAAAGGACTTGAAGGACGAAGGAAGATAATAATTTTTATCTCTCTCTCTCTCTCTTTTTATCTCTCACACGTGCGACAGGAAAGCTAGGATTTTGCAGCTACTAGGCTGAAGTTTTTCAAGAAGTCAAGAAGGGTTGAAATCTAAGGAAAAAGAGGCTATTTGATCTCTCATAACGCATAGAAAAAGTAGTCCAAGTGAAGGAAGAAGGAAGCTCTAGAAACCATAATTCTCCCACACGTGTGAAGCTGCATCTAGTTGCAAGGGGGCCGAAAATTTCAAACCTGTAGTGGGTGCTAAAAATTTGAAGTTGGAGGTCGAAGTTATGATGCTGGAAGAGATTTGACTTGGTTTGACTTGGGTAGAACAAGTACATCATTAGGAAGGCCTGACATGGTCTTGGGAGCATATTGGTCTTGGCCTAGAGGTCTTGCAATTCGTCATTTGAAGAATATATAAGAAGAGAAGAAATTTGTTGGTTTTCCTCTCAAGAGGAGAGGTTTTGGCCCTGGCTAGCAGCCTACATCATGTGTCCTTGTGTACTATTGATCTTCATGTTTTGGTAGTTGTTTAATGATAAGAACAACATAATAATAAGAAAAGAAGAAGCTAATAATCAAGAAAAGTAAAAGAACATCACAAGCAGTTATCAAGTCTAAAAGAAATCACCTCATTTGTAGCCCTATTGATTTCTCAACACATCCTAGATTCATTGATGATGGATCAAGGACATTGTGTTTTCTAGGATTTTGACCATTTCGATTGAAAATCTAGAGTTTGAAAACCCTAGCAAGAAAAAAGGGTTTGGATAGGAAAACCTTATGGTTTATGAGCAAAACCCTAGAATTGGACCTCGAACAAATTTTTCATTGAAGGAAGGAACCATAGCTCATGCAAGGAAGGAATGAGCATTTTATACCTCTCTACATTGATTATTACTATTGTTGTTGTTAGTTATTCTCTCATCTTTGTATCTATGCTTGGTTGTAATTGTTCTTCCATGGCCTCCTAGTGAGGATTGCAAGTACATAATGAAAGTTGCCAAGGCTCTGGCAACAAGAAGATGTGGAAGAACAAAGCAAAGCTTGTGACAAGAGGACTGCGAAAATCCATGATTTTTGATAAGCTCTAAGCTCAAAGGGAGCATGCAAATCAGCAAGTTTGAAGTATATCTTGATTATGTCAAATGATCTAGCATACAAAATATGACAGCATAGAAGCAAGATTTGAGAAGGTTCTCCCAAAAAGAGGGAGAGGATCATGACAAAATGTTTGCTCAAGTTGTGAATTACACTACTGTTAGAATTATTATTATTGCTTCAATTTTTACCAGGTGGATGCAAAGATCGTTTCTTCCAATGAAGTAATTAAGGAAGAAGTGTACATAAAGCCACCTCAGGGATTTAAGGTGCATGAGAAGAAGTCTCATGATTGAAGAAGGCCTTGTACAATCACAAGCAAAGACGTTGAGCTTTCGCTTGGATTGATGGATCAAAATTAATCATATATTATTTGTCTTTAATGAAAGCAGGACTCATGTGACAGAGGGAGTTGTCAAAAGGCCTTGATTTAGCTAAAGAGGGAGTAGACCTCTGACATAGATATGATCGATTACCATTTACATTGTCAGGATAGATAACTGAAAGGTAGAAGTGGCAAAGGCGGCAACCAAAATTACCACTATCAGTTATGTCTCAGTGTGAGAGGAAGCACCTAGTTAGGGTGGCAGAAAAGCAATTGAAGTGATGGACCCAATGAAAGGAAGATGATCAGTTTTATGAGCCAACCCATGTTGCTCAATATGGGTTGGAGTACCAGCATGGTACAGTTGGTGAAAATTGAAATACAACTGCAGATTCAGATTGGGCAAAGAGTGATGAAGGCAAAAAAAATCATCAATATATTGCTTAAGTTTGGCCTTTGTTATGACTATGATCAGACATTTGTCGCACTCAATATTGCAATAATCACATATATTGCAATTGGATTGGCGGGTTGTGAAGCAGTATGGCTTCAGAGGCTACTTGTAGGATTGTCATGATCAAGTACAGGTGACGACCATGATAGCAAGTCAAAGCACTATGAGATCCAGTACCGAGACATGGTACAAGAAAAAGCAGAGTGGATTCAATATTACTCTACAATATAGAATATTGATGGCAAAACCTCTATCCCCAGGTGAAGTTTGTATATATATACTTCAATGACAAGTTTTGACTTGTGGAGAATGCCTCTCTCATTAAGAGGGAGTGCTGATGACATAGCATCACAGACTGACATTCTCCCTGTGTCAAGTACTGTAATCCGCAATGGGGATATTATCCTTGTGTCAAGTATATTGACTCAAATTAGGGAGAATGGTCCGACAGAGGACTGACATTCTTCCTTTGTCATGTATGACCCAAATTAGGAAGAATGGTCCTAGAGCATTATGTTTAGTTAGCATTAGGCCATGGTTTTTGCTACTAGAGTTTGGCCTTTGGCAATTCACCATGTGTCATTGAACCAAATGATGGTGAACCAAGACTAGTTTGGATGCCATGTGTCAAGTATCAACCCAAATTATGGTGACTAATTGTATGGTAAATCCCTAAAAATAAGATCCCAAAAACCTCAACAATGTTTTGCAAGAATAAGTAAATCTACTAGTTCCAAGAGATGAAAATTGATGAAGGCGAAATAGAATTAGCAAGCTAAGCTACTCAAAAGAAAATTATTCAACACATTATACTAGATTGCATGTAAAATGAAATGGCAAATGATAAAGAGACTAGAAATAAAGTTGCATAACTAGACAAATTGCATATCAAGTAAAAGAAATTGGACACATTGAAAGTAACTTAAAAGAGGTTAGATGTTTTAGCTTATGGATTTATTCTAGGCTAGTTGAACAAATCAAAACCAAAATGAATCCACTCAAGTAACCATAAGAGTCTTTCCTGGGGGGAACCCCTTACTCCCATGAAAAAACGCTCTTTTATTAGACTAGATCCCTCTACTTGAAGTGAGGGATGGAGAGAGGCTTGGGAAAGAACTTACAAATGAAACCCCAAAGGGGAGTAATGTTCTTCCCAAATTGTTACAAATCAAATCAATCTTCACTTCAAGGTTACAAAAATAAGTTATACCAATGTTTACAACTTTATGGCTTGTTTCTTCCCACAAATGAGATCAAAGTCCATAACCAAAATCAAATCTCCCTTATAACCAAGTGAGAGCCGCTACAAAGTGTTACCAAAAAGGGGTACAATGATGTAGGTTTAGTGCTCTTTCAAAGTTGTTATTGGAGGTGCCAAATTACCAACTTTATAGTTGTCTCTTCCTTGTCAACAGTGTGCCAAAAATACGTTGAAAAAGGGCTAAACAGTCCTCAAAACTCTACCAAACAAGCAGTTCTCACTGCCCCAAAAGTCTGCCAAAAGCACAGCCTCTGTTGCTTGCCAATCTTCCCCGTAGATAGCGAAGAACAATGTTAACAATTAGCAAACGGAAAACCCAGAAAAAAAAGGTGTCAAAATTCAGCATGAGATAAGGGTTAGTCATCCGCAAAACTGTGAATTTAAATAAAGGAAATGATACTCTAATCCGCCCAAGGAGAACCAAGTAGACTTGGTCCCTCTTTGGACAAATGGGGCCACTTTTGGGATAGCGGTCTAAATTTGAAACCTAGCGCTCAGATCTTCAATATTTGCAAAAATTAACCAAAGAAATTTGAATTCGAAAGGATGGAAGGAAGAAGTGATGTAGGTGCTCTGAAGCCCTTCTTTCTATCCTCTTGAAGGTCCAAGGGTTAGATCAACGAAACTTGTATGTGGGACTCCTTGGCTAACTTGGAGTTGGCTAGTCTAGCCAACAACATCCCCAAAATCCAAGTATCAGTAACCTACACATAACAAATCAAATCCTTGCAATACAATGATCAGTGCCAAGAACACTTTCCCTTCTAATAACTAGATTTGACTTGTGGTTCAACCGAGATACCACAAACCTAAATCAATTCTAGAAGAGAGAGAAAGCCTAAGAGGAACTAGAAGTAGTTGTAGTTCCTCCTCCGAAGGCAATAGTGCCTTCGGGCTGACATACAAATAAGTGTAAGAAAGATAGAAAACTCATATGAATAAGAACATGAAAACCATTGAGAAGTATACAATGTTACCTCATACAACAAGAGCATTCACCACCATACAAGTCAACGTAACCACCAAAGACATTCAATATTATTAAAGCAAGAATTATTCTGACGAAGTACGCCCAACCATGGGCAAGAGTGAGCCCAATGGACTTACTTATACAAAAAAATGGGAGCACATCCCAATACAAATCAATCAAACAAGTAGAAAATAGGTGAAGATACCAATCTAGCCGACTCCTCCAAGTGGCGCAAAGGATTGGCTGTGTTGAATCCTTGCTGGCCCATGCATTTCTTCTCCTAGTAGCAGTGTATCAGTCTTCATCCTATTCATATTTGTTGAGTGTGACATGTGTGAAGAGGAATTGATGCAAAGAGGGACATCTCCTTTAATTTACTGCTGCTAACACATCACTTAAACTGCAAGCAAACTCTATGATAACTGCCCCCTGCATGGACTGTAACGTAAGCTACTAGTTGACTGCGTGAGGACTCCTGGAATGCTGAGTGTACTAACTGTGAACAGGTGCAAGGATGTGGAGTTATTAGTGGAGACACGCTCCACTAGAACTTGAGACAACGCGACCATAAACTGCCCCATAAATCCATGATGATCTTTGATGGAATTGAGCTGCTGACTAGGAGATACATGGGCCAGGAAGAGATAGTCAACTTAGGCTTGTTGATGACTTGGCCGTCCAATCAGCCTACTAACCTCTCTTTGACTTTAATTTGAATACCACATCATTTTCCTTGTCCTTTTGACTTGGAAAAATAATAAATTTATGCAACACTTCTTAAATTTTTTATATTTTTTAGTCCTTTTGGCCACTAACATTAGAGAAAATTGGTATTGAGGAAGTAATAGCCATTTTTTGACCCCCATAGGTGGTCTTAGAATAATGTTGAGATTGTGAGCATGAATTTCAAGAACTCACATGCCATCAGCACATTTTAGATCCACTTATTTACAATCTTACATAGAAAATTAATTGAAATCTCATCTCGCGGGATATTTTAATTAATTAAAAAAATCCTATAAAAACCTAGTCAAATTCTGCGAGACTTTGGATATGACCTAGCATGGTAATATACATCGACACTAGGCATTAGAATAGACCAAAGGCCCAGTTATCAAGCCATGCTCCAACTTTGGGGGTGTGTAAGTGAAAAAACTCAGCTAGTTATCCATCGTTGAAAAGCAATAGCTAAGTCACCTGACACGGGGATTCGGGACACGTAGGATTCGAGATTCGTGGTGTCGGATTCGGACACGCTGACCCCCCAGAACAGGACACGTTAGGACACGTTATATATTATTTTATTAAAAAAAAAATATAATATTATAAATATATATATATTTAAAAATATATATATATTAAAAATTAGATATTATCATATTTCTTACACAAATTTTAATTGATGATACAAATTTATTGATTTCAAACATAGATCTTCATCTATAGCTATTAGCATGCAGAGTAAGATAAACACACTGACAATTGTAGTTTTCTCATTAAATCATCAAATCAAAATGTGTTACATAGGTAGTGTTGGTGCAATGCCAATGGCAAATAGAAATAGAAAATATAAAACAACTACAGGTATACAAGCCTCAAGGCATCAATCAGCATCAGAATTAGCATCACTGTCGCCATCATCATGGTCCCCACTGCTCTCCTCTGCATCCTCCTCCTCCCCTGTATCCATAGACGCCTCTGCATCTGCTAGTATGGAGGCTGACCCCTCTAAGTCATCAAATCTAACAGGCTATAGCACTGGATCATTGAGATCCATGTTGGCCAATGCCAACTCAATAGTGGTGTCCAGACCCATATCATTAGGAACACTGTTACTTGGGAGCGGGAGCGAAAGCGAGGAGCAGGAGCGAAAACGGGAGCGAGAGCGACATATTTAGAAGCTCTTGGTTTGGTGCTCTTGATTAAATACGAGTTCCATACCCTAATACATGACAAAATTCAATGGAAACATTGCAATCCCCCAATCCTAAAATCCTGAAAAACTGATAAGTCTGCTGGATTTTGAATGAAATCTAAAAATTCTACTTTCTCCATATGAAATCCAATGAGGCCGGAACCACTCTCAAACATCCTGAGTCATTTCATGGTAATGTTAAAAATTTAAGTAAAAGAATGAAAATAAAGATTAAGGAGAATGTCACTTTTACTTTAAGAATTTAACATTACCATGAATAGCATATCAATACTAGGGCCTAGACTTGATCATTAAGCTGCCAAAATGCTTGGCAAATGAAAATATGCGTGGCTGTAATGACCAAATGCGGCCTTTTCATACCCGTGTAGGTCACTTTTGTTGCCTAACAAGTCCTGGAAAACAGCACACGCTGCCAAAATTGTGACACGACCTCGGATTCGACGAGTCAGGAAAGGACACTACATGTCATGGTTTTTGGACATGAATCAGGGCAGAATCGCGTCTGACACGCTGGATTCGGGATTCGTGGGGCCTATAGGACGAATCCGGTTATCTAGATGACATATAAAATGCAATATGCCCAATAAGGGTCCTTTATACACGGCAGACTCAAATTGAATTTTATGACAAATCCTAAAGGCTCTCAATGGGAGCCATCACTAAAAATAAAATTCTTTGCTTGTGAAACCCATGAGACAAGCATAATAATAATTTATTAATTCTTCTTTTCATCAATTACATAAAATCACAATTACACGTCATTATGAAGACCGAACCTAGTTATTTTTCAAGACTCCCTCTTAACTAGGGAGGTATTCGTAATGGTACTTAGTCATTCTCAATCTGAATAATTTCTTGTAACAAGAGTTGGATTGGTAACCCATCTGTTTAGCATCATATCAACCAACATTGTCACAAACCAAGGCCTTGACTAACAGATCTATCTCTCCATGAGATCTGAGCACAATGTTGGCGAGACAAATGATATATAGACACCCTCATCATTGTCTCTCTCGGAACATACCCCACCTGGGTTCTCAGGGTGTGTTCCACCAGGACTATTCTTATCTTGGATTCCTAGTCCTCAAAGAATATCAGTCCTCAATGACTACTCTTATCTTGGATGCCCTAATACATCCTCAAATAGCATCAGATGCCAAATGTTTACCCAATCCTCCATTATGTCTTCCCAAGTGAAGACAAGAATGATGTGTCTATCTCTCCCTCTTAATTAGGGAGGACATATATATTCCAATAAAGGAATGCACTCATTCCTATGGAAGGAATGTATCTAACCTCCCTCTTGGCTTAGGAATTCCCAAGTTTCTTCCAAGTCTTGTTTCCTAACTCCCTCTTAATTAGGAACCTACAACTTCTCAGGTGGAGATGATGGGACAATCAGCTGCTTGCAGAACTCCTCTTCGATTTGTCATGAACTTCTTTTCGTTATCTAGGAGTCTTCATGCTTGGGACTTCTACATAAGGCACTGACCATCCATCACTTTCATTCATGAGTCAACCATGTCATCATCGGAAAGTGATCCATCAATCCATATCTGGCCTTCCTTCATGTCATGCTGCTTTCTTCATGCCATGTTTACTTAAGGATCTTTCATCCTACTACATGTTCATCGGTGGTGGAAGACATTTAGAGATCTTCACTCAACAACCCTGCATAAACCCATCCAGAAATTTGTTCAAAAATAAAGGAATGAACATTAACATTACCTTTGTGATAGTCTTTCATCATGACATCTTCTAGTTTCCTTTGTGATAGTCTTTCATCATGACATCTTCTAGTTTGCATCAGCATCCTACATACATATCGACACATCTCCCAAAGATATATATTGTCAAGGGTCTCTTTCTTTTTCAAACTCCTTCAGAGTCTTCATATCTTTCATGGAGATATCCTAGTCAAATATTCTTGGTCTTTCGGATGTTGATTTCCTTTAACATGGTTCCATATTCCATGATCTCTTCCTTCCTTTCTTCACACATTTAATTCCCAGGAGCTTTCAGTTAGAGTTCCTCAATTGTAGTCAACCACCTCATGCTTCATATGAGGACATATTATGTTGATTTCATCTAGTGAATGTGTGACCCATGCATTCCAGCATTCCTTAGAGGGAGGAAATCCTTCCGTTTGATTATGCTCTCAATATAGAGCATTGATCCATATTACCTGCAACCATATGACATGACTCTTTGTAAAGACCATAAAGACCATAACTGAAATAAGATGATAAGTAGAACAATATGCAAAATCGGACGGGATTTCGAGACCTACCTGAACTGTTGTCTGCTCCTATTGAAGTTGATGGCTCCGCAGTTGTTCTGATCCAATTGCCGGGAAACCAATTCCTCCCAGCCAATCCAGCAAGCTTCTCACCGAAGCTCACTACCCCCATGCCCAGTACCTCAGATCAATGTACAGCTCCGGATTCCCTGATTCTCTTCCTTCTGCTCTCTCGTGTTTTCCCCCCTCCCCGTGATCTGCTCAGACCAGTGTTTTATAACTGCAGGCTTGGCGGTGGTCGCCCTCCACCTTCGGCCACCGCTCTTCCTCCTCTCGACACGCCTCCGCATGCAACTTACTCGCAGATATTTTCCTTCTGCTCTGCTGATCTTTGCTGGATTTCCCGTTTAAATTTTTTTTAGCCAAGGTTTGTATAATGTTTGGGCATTTGAATGATTCGATGGCCATACCCCTTCTTAACGTTTTATAAAGTTTGGCTTATATATATTAACTTTATAAAGTTTGTCTTAAAACATATATATTAACATTTTTAACGTTTGTTTTTAAACATATTATTAACATTTTTTAAGTTCTTTTTACATATTATTAACATTTTAAAGTTTGTTTTGTTACTTTATTTTATCTTTAACTTTAGAAATCATTTAATATTTGTTTATACTTATTTTCATTTTATTAAATATTCATTTATTTTATTCATGTATTATTATTATTATTAATTTTTTTTTTTTTTTTTTGAAGGGTGGGTCATTACATACACTCCCCCTTCAGAAAACTTCGTCCCGAAGTTAGAGTTTAGGTTTAAGGTCTTAAAGGGCCTGACTTTCTTTATCCAGGTTTCCGAGCTATTCTAAAATCATCCTATCCTTCCTAATCTCTTCTGCTCCCCTCCTATCCGTCCTCTACTGGAGTATGCCATGGCGTTAGTTTTACTGACCTAACCATTCATAAACTCTTAGGTGACAGCGTCGGTTATACCGACCTGATTCCTAGTAGGCATCCGGCAGTCATCATCACACATCTAGGGGAGCATGACTTGCACAGTCCTCCCATGACTCCATGGTTCGGAGGATAAACAGTGGGCAACACCTCCACCCCTCCTAGTAGAACTTAGGGTTAACACCCTATCATAGAATCACATGGAGCTTTAATTGTTCTAAGGTTCTGTCATCACGTGGTCATCCCAACAATCAGATCATATACTCATATCTGCACTTATACACTCACTCATGCATTCGGAAAATGTGCATCAGCATATTCAAAATAACTCATGTATTATTCACATATGATACAACCGTATAACATATTTTTACCATTTTCTATGTATGTCTTTTGAATTCTCCCTAAAATGTATCCATTTGTTGAGTCTTATTCCATTGATCATAATGACATGTAAAAATAAAACAATTTACAATATCTTAATTTCTTTTAGAAGTAAAACCCTTTAACTGGCTTAACTTTCCTTTGACAACTATAATTAATAAAATGAACCACATATATCGTTTTGGTATCCATGTACCAGCAGAAGTTAAACATATATTATGTCACAAAATTTCACATTTATTTATAATCATAAAAAAATTGTTTCTAGGTCTCTGATGCAGTGAAGTAAAATATATACAAAACATAGTTTAAAGTCCTTCAAAATTGACATAGTCTCGGGTATCTTTGACATATGTCCTCTGTATTTTCCCAAGTTGCGGATCCAGGACTATAGTTGTCCCATTGGACCTTAACTTGGTCCACCAGGCGGTTCCTCAGCTGTCGAACCCTACGTTCCAGAATACGTAAAGGTTCGACCGATATGACTCCCTCGTTCGATACCTGCAATTCCTTCCATTGAAGGTTATGAGATAGATCAGCTATATAATGTCTTAATACAGAAACATGAAATACATAATGAATTCTATGCAGGTGAGGTGTCAGGGCAAGACGATAAGCAACAGGTCCCACTCTTTACACGAATTTAAATGGCCCAATAAATCGGGGTGATAACTTTGTCCCTTTCCCGAATCGAATAGTATTTTTATTTGGCTTGATGCGGATGAAAACCTGATCCCCTACTTCATACCTCCTATCAGTTCTGTGAGCATCAGCATAACTCTTCTATCTATCCTGAGCTTCCTTTAATCGTTGCCTAATTTTCCTTACCTGCGCTTCCATTTCATGGATTAATTCAGGTCCTATTATCACTCGATCTTCTAACCTGTCCCAACTTAACAGTGTTCTGCAAGGTCGACCGTATAAAGCTTCAAATGGAGGCATCCCAATCGAGCTGTGGTAACTGTTGTTGTATGCGAATTCGACTAAGGGTAAATACTTTTCCCAGTGCAATTGCTGATCCATTACATACATTCGCAACATGTCTTCAAGTACTTGATTTACTCTTTCAGTTTGCCCATCAGTCTCAGGATGGTAAGCAGTGCTTAAATTTAGCTGAGTACCTAAGGTTGATTGCATGCAAGTCCAGAATCTAGAAGTGAATCGTGAATCTCTATCGGATATAATTTTTTTAGGTACTCCATGAAATCTGATAATTTCATTTATGAATACTCGAGCTATGTCAGCAACATCATAAGTATCTCTCACGGGAATGAAATGGGCGCTTTTTGTTAATTTATCCACCACTACCAAAATGGCATTGTGTCTTTGAGAAGTAAGAGGTAGTCCAGTGATAAAATCCATAGAAATGGTCTCCCATTTAAACATAGGAATGTCGTGGGGTTGTAAGAGGCCTGCTGGGTGACAATGATCTGCCTTTACTTGCTGACACTCCAAACATTTTGCAACAAATTGAGTGATATCACGCTTCATGCCTGCCCAAAAGAAAAGTTTCTTTGTATCCGCATACATTTTCCCTACTCCAGGATGAGCACAATACACTGCTCTGTGGGCTTCCCCAAGGATGGTATCCCGAAGATCTTTATCATCGAGAATATACATCCTTCCATGGAATCGTAAGATTCCATCATCTTCTAGTTCATATCCCTCAAATTTAAATTCTTTTGCCTTTTTACCCTCAAGACTTGCTCTCACTTTTAAATACCAGTTGTCTTTTATAAGATGATCCAGTACTCGTTGTCTTAAGTCTACTTTAACGGGTATGAGAGAAAATATCCAAGGTCTTCTGCTTAAAGCATCTGCTACTACATTTTATTTTCCTTTAATGTATGATATCTCGAAGTCATATTCACTTAGAAATTCACTCCATCGCCTTTGCCTTGCATTTAAGTCTCTTTGGGTGAACAAATATTGTAGACTTTGATGGTCGCTTTTAAGTGTAAAACTTCATCCCACTAGATAGTGTCTCCAAATCTTTAAAGCTAGTACTATAGCAGCTAATTCTAAATCGTGAGTAGCATAGAGTTCTTCATGAGGTTTTAACTTCCTAGAAGCATATGCTATTACTCCTCTATCCTGCATCAACACTGCACCCAATCCCTGTTTGGATGCATCAGTACATACTGTAAAATCTTTGTCCATGTCAGGGACTCTTAGAATCGGTGCACTGGTGAGTAGTCTTTTGAGTTCAGAGAATGCTTTGCTACATTCCTCGGTCCATTCATACTTAACACCTTTCCGCTGAAGGGTTGTAATTGGCTTTGCGATCTTGGAGAACCCTTCTACAAACCTTCGGTAATAACCAGCTAAACCCATAAAGCTTCGAATCTCATGAGCATTTTTCGGTATTGTCCAATCCATGATTGTTTTTACTTTCTCAGGATCCACCGAAATCCCTTCACCTGATATGACGTGCCCTAAATAATGAATCCTTTCTTGAAAGAATGAACACTTCGATAGTTTTCCGTACAACTGGCGTTCTCTAAGATAACAATACTATCCGCAAATGATCTTCATGCTCTTTCCTATTCTTGGAATAGATGAGTATATCATCTAAAAAGACTTGCACAAATTGATCTAGATATTTACGGAAAACGCTATTCATAAGATTCATAAATACTGCTAGTGCATTTGTTAATCCAAATGGTACCACAGTGAATTCATAATGCCCAAAACAGGTCCAGAAGGCAGTTTTGGAAATATCATTTTCAGAAATCCTTAACTGATGATAGCCTGATCGAAGGTCAATTTTTGAAAAGATAGCAGCTCCTTTCATTTGATCGAAAAGATCGTCAATCCGAGGCATAGGGTATTGATTCTTTACTGTAGCTCTATTCAAGTCTCGATAATCTACGCATAATCTTAAAGATCCATCCTTCTTCTTCACAAAAATTACAAAAGCGCCCCAAGGTGATGTGTTGGGCCGAATATGCCCTACATCTAGGAGTTCCTTCAATTGGATTTGCAGTTCCTGAAGTTCTGGAGCCGTCATTCTATAAGGTGCTTTAGAGATCGGTTGGGTACCTGGTTTTAGTTCAATAGTAAGATCCAATTCTCTTACCGGGGGTAATCCAGGTAGTTCTTTTGGAAATACATCTAGAAATTCGGCCAACGCCGGATATTGTTCTAGGGATGGCCCTTTTTCTTGGCTTACTTCTTGAATTACATAAGCCTGGCAACCTTTCCTTAAACAACGCTTCATCTGCATTGCTGAAATGTAGCGTAAAAAGACTTTCCTCTTGATTCCTTGAATTTGGATTGCTGCTCCTTCATCATTTATGCCTATAATCCTTTTTCCATAACAGTGTACCCAAGCTTGGTGAGCTTCTAGCCAATCCATACCTATGATAAGATCATATGTTCCTAATGTTGTGACATAAACTTTCAGTTTAGTCAAACAGACCCCAAGGTCAATTTTGCATTGATCCACACTCAAGCCTACGGTTTGGAGTTCTCCTGAGGCCATTTCCACTTGATGGAAATCATTTTGTCTACGAGCTACCAACCCACATTTGTTTAATGCATATGATGAAATGAAACTATCTGTGGCACCAATATCAAATAAAATTTTGAGTTTTATACCATTGATAGTACCTGAAGATTCCACTACAGTGGATTGATGCGCTGCTTGGTCATGGTCGACCACTGCATGAATTCTATGATTACCTCGGTTGTCTGATATCGGTTCCTTTCCAGTCCTATGCAATATATTCAACGAAGCTTCGGGGCAATCACGTTGAAAGTGCGGTCCCCCACATCCCCAACAATTAAGTGGTGCTGATTCTCTTGAGTCAGGGCGTGAATTCCTAGAGAACGAGCTTCGTCCTCTCGTGTTGATTCCTCTCGAATTCCTTCCTCCACTAGCAGTCCTTCGAGATGCCCAGAGACTGGTGCTTGATGATCCCGCGGCTATAGTGTTTACTGCCATGGGAGCTCTCGTCCCTATATTTCTTGGGGTAAACCTGTTATCGTAAGGTGGCCTCAAGCTACCTCCTCTGAAGAAATTCCGGGGAGTCTTTCCTGGAAAATCCTGATTGGACAGGCCCTGCTGGCCCCATATCTCTTTTGATCCCTAGGTGCTCTTCTGCATAACGACCACATTTGACTGCCTCAGCTACTGATGATGGCTTCCACATGCTTACCAAGGCTCTGATGCGAGGATTTAACCCAAATATGAAGTGTTCAGCTTGAGGTTCATCCGAGTCTAAGTAGTGAATGTATTTTACAAGCTCCATAAACCTTATCTCGTACTCTTCCCACCATTTGATTTCCCTGAATTAAAGTATGAAAGGCTCTTGCTTGCTGTTGTTGAAAGTATGGAGGTAAATACTTTGCGCGAAACCTTTCCTCAAATAGTTCCCAAGGGGCATTATCTGATGTAAGGGTGTAGCTGCTTTTCCAGATTTCCCCACCAAATCAAAGCACTTTCCTTTAGTTGGAACACGGCAATTTTTGTTTTTGCCGAAGACGAATATTCTCTTAACCTAAAGCATCTGTTCATTCCTTCCAACCATGCTTCCACGCGTTCACCTGCTCGGCCTCCTGAGAATTCTGGGAGTCTGATTTTCTGAAGCTCCCTAGAGATGTCTTCTTCCGATCTTCTGGGCTCAAAATTCTTTGGTTCTGCTGAACCGGTAGCCAAATGTGGAGATTCCTCTTTGGTTTTAGCTTTAGTGGATTCTTTTAATGTCTCCAATAAGGCTTCCAAGGAGTTCATTATCACAGTCAACTCTGGCGCTAGGGCGATTGATGTTGATAATGGTCTAGGTGGTGACGATGGGGACGATGATGCCGACGGCGACGACATTAATGGTGGTGATGCTGCCCGATCACGTCGTCGTCGCTCATACATCTTTACCATTGTAATGGTTCCTGAACACAATAAAATTTTATCAAAATTATGAGGTAGACAACCGAATTTTAACACGTAAATTTTTTTTGCGACTTCACATTCAGAAACGGGTATAGTTTTGCTAATTTTACCCGCTAGGTGGATCTTACTGGTACCGAGGTCAAGGAGGGTGGTCTCTCGACCTCCTTGTCCTAATGCAGGGTATTCTATCCTAATATGAAAAATGCAGAAGTGTATGGTTATTAGCTCCTAAGGTAAGACATCTAAAGTTTATTTGCCTAATAACACTCATACAAATAAATGTTAAATACCTCGTTTACAAAGTACGTCGGTAACATACTAGATCACATCTTTTTATTTAAATATACTAGATCTAAGGTGTTGTCAAAGTTTTCTATGATGGTTGTTAGACTAAGGTGTTTTTTAAAGTTTGCTTTATTAGCTATTTGTTTAATTTTTAGCTTTTAGTTATCTTTGTGGACATGCTTCTTGTTTTTTGATAAGAGATGCTTTTGCACCCCCTTCTTGTACTTTATGAGTCTCATTGACCTACTTTTGAGGTTATTTATTGGACATTAATATACTGATCTTATCTTATTGTTGTACACCATGTACTAGGTTTGAAGAGAAATTTGTTTATAATCAACAGATTATAAATACTATATATTTATTTATTTTTATTTTTTTTGAAGTTTCATAGGAAGTACAACATAATGACCAAGGGAGGAAAGCTTGTGGCTAAAAGAGTGCATTTAGGTACATTCACAATTGCAGTGCTTGTTGACAACATTAGCAAATTTTGTTGTAAGGTCAATCTGTGAAACCAAGTTAGCAAGCATTAATAACAACGTGAGACATTTCATACCAAACTTTTATGCCGATCTATAGTGATCTATGACTTTTAAAAGAGATAAAATATATCTGCAAGATTGGCTCGTTGAGTCATTAAGAATTGCATTCATGTCTTCTGCAATGTACTTATTTTGAATTCTGCTTCTATAAATGACATGAAAAAACTCATTGGCAGAAAAATATCAAAAGATCTGAAGCATCATCTTCATCATGACAGATCAAGCATCAACGGAGGTCATCCTCAGGCATTTCTAGTTACATCATAACTTCAGGTCACATGAGATTTGACTTTTGCATGAAGTAGAGATAGCATCATGTTTGGATTTAGACTTATATCAACATCATACGTACAAACAATGTATTGGTATGTGTGTGACATCCTTGCAGTCAAGAGGTGGTTATGGTATTTTGGCAAGTCATTATAATCGAAGTTACCTATCCTTCTGATGAAATGCTTCAATTTTGTAACTCTCAAGAAGGAATGGTCTTCCTGAAAGAATAAAGTCCTTCAACTATCAAGGATAGAACCCTGTAAAGATGTTTAGTCCTATGCAACATCAGTCGTTCTATGTACGGCATTACCCTACGAATGATATCTTAGCAATTACAACTCAGTGTCATTTATGATATCGTTATAAGTCCAATTGCCATGGTAATATGTTGATGACAATGTTACAGTCTTGTTCACAAACGAAGTTGTGAACAAAGATAGATGTAACTTTGGATGGACTATTTTAATAAAAGAAGAAGGGGGATCACCTACTATGAAGAAGCTATCGGAATCTGTCAGCACCTTTATGAAAAGGGCACAACTCACTTGAAACTTTCAAGTTTCATATTTTCTTGCTTTTCTACGATAAGTTTTTACAAAATGCCTAAAAAAGCACATTGTTCTCTGATAAAGTTAACACACTGAAACACGATCTTTTATTTGCCGCTGCTTGTTTAAAATGAAGATTTCCAAAATCCATCTTTTTAGGTGGGGACAAAATAAATGAGAAAAGAAATTCATAATAATAACAGAGCAATGGGGAGAAATCTGTCCCTGACTAATCTCCTCCAATCGTGTAAAATTTGCACTGCAGAACGAGGTACCTTTAAAATTCTATTTCTTTTTCTTTCTCCGCAGACGCTTCCGCAGCTTCTTGTACTTGTGTTTGTTCATTTTCTTTCTTCATTTCCTCTTCACGCTGTCCGCCCAAATCTTCAGCCTCTCCTCCTCGTCATTTGATCGAGAAACTTAAAGATCCATTAGGCGAAGAAGTGGATGGAACTTTGCAACAGTTCTTTTATTGATCCCTCTCTGCACAGGTGCCTTGAAGAAAGTGCGTGACTTTTGAGTACGATGAACAAAAAGACCCTGATTCTGGCATCTTGGTTACCTTAACCATAGGTACATTGGGTAAATTGATACATCGATGGTTGTCGTCTTGCAATCGTAATCCCATAAGAAGATCTCTTCTTCCTAGGTGAAGAATTTTTCTCGGACCTGGAGCCTTGTAGAAGCTGGTTTCTCTCAAATGAGAAACTCTTGATTGAAGAGGTCCCGAGTTCAATTCTCGGAATGCCCCAATCTATCAAGGTCGAGTATATTGTTACTCTGTGAATTTCCAACTCGACTGCAATTTTAGAATGTCGCTTATGATACTCGCTTAGGGTGCGAGAGGTCCCGACTTCAATTCTCGGAATAAGATGGTTACCGAATTAACTCCTGGGCAACAGAATAGAGGTGGCGAGGACAAATCCTTTAGCCGAGATCTTGAGCAGCGGATGGAAACAGTAAAAAAAAGAGCTTCGCGACTAACAGAGTGACAACAGTGTCATCTGATTACCAACAGTTTGTATCTGGATTGTCCGTTCATCACTTTCTTATCAGAAGAGAAGCCATTGTCACTAGGAGGAATTGCAATTCGACTTCCACTGGTTGTACAACAAAGAGCAACGCTGGTACCCTTGAAGGGGCTGAGGAAAAATACTCAAACGCCCAAAGTTCTAGTATCAGGAAATATTCTACTCCAAAGAAAAGAAAAATTATAAATGTGTGCCATCCATAGCTATAAGGAAGCCTGAGTTTGAGACTAGCCAATCTTGAAAATGCTGATACGGAGAGTACAAGTTCAGGTTCAACTGAATTTAGTGCATCTGAATTCATTAAAACAGCTCCAATTTCAGCGCCAGAGGGAATTCCAGCTAGATATGATAGATCTCTGGAAATTAACCTGGATTTGGCCGTATACAGGGCCAAATCTCTTGCCAGGAAGGGGGACTATGATGATGCGGAGGAAATTTTAAACTTACGAATCTACAGTATCTGTCGTTTCACTGGTTTAAAATAAAAGACAAATTATTTAAGCGTATGGTATTATCAGTATTGATTTTCAAATTTATTAAGCATTTAGCTCCATCCGAGACCGCGACCCGTGCTGAAAATAACATACGAAGTGGAATTTCACGCAGCCGAATTTCACGCACACAAAAATTCTACCAGCGTAGGGCCTATGAGGTCGAAGGGTTTGAATGATTAACCTCTGATACCATGTGTAAAGACCATAAAGACCATAACTGAAATAAGATGATAAGCAGAACAATATGCAGAACCGGATGGGATTTCGAGACCTACCTGAACTGTTGTCTGCTCCTGTTGAAGCTGATGGCTTCGCGGTTGTTCTGATCCGATTGCTGGGAAACTAATTCCTCCCAGCCAATCTAGCAAGCTTCTCACCGAAGCTCACTGCCCCAGTGCCTAGAACCTCAGATCAATGTACAGCTCCGGATTCCCTGATTCTCTTCCTTCTGCTCTCTCGTGTTTTCCCCCCTCCCTGTGATCTGCTCAGACCAGTGTTTTATAACTGCAGGCTTGGCAGTAGTCGCCCTCCACCTTCGGCCACCGCTCTTCCTCCTCCCGACACGCCTCCGCATGCAACTTACTCGCAGATATTTTCCTTCTGCTCTGCTAATCTTTGCTGGATTTCCCGTTTAATTTTTTTTTAGCCAAGGTTTGTATAACGTTTGGGCATTTGAATGATTCGATGGCCATACCCCTTCTTAACGTTTTATAAAGTTTGGCTTATATATATTAACTTTATAAAGTTTGTCTTAAAACATATATATTAACATTTTTAAAGTTTGTTTTTAAAACATATATATTAACATTTTAAAGTTTGTTTTTAAAACATATATATTAACATTTTAAAGCTTGTTTTGTGTTACTTTATTTTATTATAAACTTTAGAACTTAATTAATATTTGTATTAATACTTAATTTTCATTTTAAATATCATTTATTTATTCGTTTTATTTATTATATTTTTTTTTCTTTTTTAATATATTTTTCATAAGGGTGGGTCGTTACACTCTTTAACATTGAATATAAGCATACATAACTCATTTTCTTTTCGGTCATCCAGAGTTCCTGCAGTAGCTTCCTTGATTGAAAGAGCTTCAATCACTTGATCTGCTTCACTTTTATGTCATCATACCATCATCCCATGAATTCCACAAATCTGGAATTCTTGATGAAACACTTGCTTCCCCTCATGATCAGTGAACCTTCCAATGAAGATTCCATCAGAGAATCTTGAAGATATAAAATATTCCCATCAGTGGATGTTTCCATTTGACAGATGTATGATGAACCTTGTATTAGATGACCTTGTGCTTTGTGTTTTCAATAAGATTCCTAAGAGCTATATACATGACTCCCATAGATTCTAACCATCTTTCATGCTTTTCTATGATGATGTCCCGAGCTCTTGCTTTCAATGCTTCCATGATGCCTTAATGCATCCCATTATTTTACTTAGTGAATCACGATAGCCATATCTTAGAAGAATTAGGAATTTGAAAAGAACTTATGTGAGGAGGACTATCTCAATAGTGGAGATCTATTACTTCCTCCTTCTTGGATTTCTTCTTTTCAGCTTCCTCCACTTCCTTGGTGATGTGGGCTTCTTTTCTTCCTCTTTTGTTATTGTCCTTCTTGACTTAGGACAATCTCTCCTATAGAGTCCATATTCTTGACACCCATAGCATTGTATTATAGCCATGTTCTTCTTTTTCTAAGGACCAAACTTTCAAAATTGTCCCTTTCTTTTTGTCATTGTAACATAAGCTTGATTTTGCTCACCTACTCCCACATCAGATTTGGCCTTTAATCTAGATTCTTCAATCTTGTATAGTGACCATAGATCCTAGAATGGAGTAGCTTCTTTCTTCCCATAAATACTTGAAGTGAAGTTACCCTTCTCTTCTGGTAGTGCATTTAATATGACTATAGTCATTCTACTATCAAAATTGACCTCTCCCAGATCTTGTAGTTGATCCCGGATCTCAGATATCCTCATAAAGTATGAGGCTATTCCATCTTCCCTAGACATCTTCAGCTTGCAGGGTTCTTGCCTTAATGAGATGAATTCTCTAGCAGTGCTTACGGAATACAACTCTACTAATTTGTCATAGATTTCTTTTGAAGTTTCGAGTTTAGATACATATGGGATGAGGGGATCCTTGATGGATTCTATGAGAATCCTTTGAGCCCTAACTTGCCCTTTCATATACTTGGCAAGAGCTTGAACATCTTCCTCTCTTGGTTTAGTGATAGAACCTTTGACATGTTCCATAACATCATTTTCAATGAGATTCAAATCTGTGCAATTCTTCCATGCAAGATAGTTTGAAGCCCCAATCAATTTGTTGCTTTCCTTGCAAAAAGACATTTTGGCAAATTCAGATGTGGACATAAATATACTTGATACGATGCTCCTTCTTCTTGCTATTTTCTTGATGTTGATGATGATATAGAGGATAGAAAACTTCTCCTTGATGAAGGTGAGATGACACTACCTTTTGATCTAGCTTCCTTTGGATCAATAGTCTTCAAAACACTTTAACTTGAGTAGATGTAGGGTTTTGGCCTTCTCCCTTTTGATGGTGATTGCAATACTTCTTTGTGGACTTCTTTGATCTAGGGTTTGACTTCAAGATGATATTCACTTTGATGCCTTCCTTGAGATTTGATCCTTGAGTGTCCCTTGATAAGATTCCCTTCCTTGACTTAGTCACCTTAGCTCTGATACCATGTTGAGAAATCTAGGGCATAGTAATTATGTGTTTAAGTATGGGGGTTTACGCAGTGCATTATATTAGATATCATTTTTGGGATTCAACTGCGTTAAGTAAGTCATTCACGTATGACCATTCGGGTGATGCTCACAGGGGTGAAGAAGTGGGATTGAAACTAGTGAAATGTGGAGAACGAATCACATAGCATCAATCATCACTTCCGGGGCTTGCACCCGGTAACCAGGACTTCCCAGGAGGTCCCCCATCCCAGATCTCCTCTGGCTCAAGCGCGCTTAACTATGGAGTTTTTCCCCACAATCAAGCCCACTTAGCTTGCTACCCCATTTGCAAAACCTTAGCAAGTATTGTGCCTCATGAACCATTCAAGTAGAGATCCCTTGACTCTTTTTTTGAATTTAAGTATGGGGGTTTACGCAGTGCATTATATTAGATATTATTTTGGGATTCAACTGCGTTAGGTAAGTCATTCACGTATGACCATTTCCATGAGAGGTAGTCGTAACTGACTAATTTCTCATGATTTTTGAATAGTTCACTTAGCACTCATTGCATCGGGTGATGCTCACAGGGGTGAAGAAGTGGGATTGGAACTAGTGAAATGTGGAGAACGAATCACATAGCATCAATCATCACTTCCGGGGCTTGCACCCGGTAACCAGGACTTCCCAGGAGGTCACCCATCCCAGAACTCCTCTAGCTCAAGTGCGCTTAAGTCATTCATACGTTCGAATGACTTATTATTTATTTTTCCATAAATAATAATATTAAAAATTATATTAAATTAATAAATAATAATTTTTCCTAGGTCCTAAGATCAAAATTAGCTGTTAGTCAATTTAGCCATTGGAGACTCTGCTCAGACTACTTAACATGCTAAGCTGGATTGGTTTCTTCAACTTGTTCTGATGATCAACCACACTAGTTGGTTCGAAACACATTAACAAATGAATTCTTATGTGATTTACGCTGAAGAATCTCTCAAAAATTTGATATGGATCACAGAAGCCTCAATTCTACACTTGGACAAGTTATTATAGAAACCTTTAGCAAGGAATCAAATCTATCAATTGGGATGGAAGCCCAAAAATCCGTAACCAAGCTAATATAGGCAGGGTCCTATAACCATACTATGAAATGCCCCCTGAACCAACCCATTGTTTATAGTGATGTGGATGCTGCAAGGGGGGATCCTTCATAAGGAATCTGTCTAATCTTCGCGCAAGGGCAGCTACACCCACCCTTCTATTCCTCCATGTTGGAAGAGGTTTATTCATGGGGACATCCACAAAATTGAACTGCTCCAGAAGGCTTGTCATATACCCCGATATTGAATCCACTTGAGCCATTGATCCCCAAGATTCACTAAAACCCAAGGAGAAATTGAGATCACCTCCTAGAATGATATGATTAGATGAAAAAATAAAGAGATTTAGCAGATGGTGCCAAAAATTCTCCCTCTATTGACAGGATTCATAAATGTTAACAACCCGTAGGTTGGAGCCAAGCTTTTCCGAGAAAAAATCTAAGTTGATGAAACTGTGGCCTCCCCATGATGCTGATACCCTAATGGAGCGAGGATTGTAACTAATGGTAAGTCCGCCAAATCTCCCCACAACATCCATTGCCAAGTAGTTCCACCCCGTGGAGATAGATTGTAGAGAGCTGGTAATGTGATCAAGCACACCTAGGGTTTCTTGGAGCAAGATGATGTCGATAGGCTCAACCTCAAAAAGTCTACACATGGCTAGTTTCTTGGAGGCAATAGCAATGCCTCTGCAGTTGAAGGATAAACACTTCATGGGGAAACTCTACCCGAGGTGTTCAAAGCTCTAAGAACCCCATCGAGAGTGGATTGACAGCCAGAGGTGATTTCAGCCCCTACATGCTTGATGGCTTTGGAGAGATCATATTTTCTCCCCTAAGATGTCAGATAAATCGAACTAGGTAGTGAGAGTCCCACTCTCGCTAGCTGAACTGGATTACTGCTAGATAGGGCACGAGAGTGAAGGTAATAGTAATGAGATGATGAAACCCTGGTGGAAGATGGAGAGGTGGAGGATGTGGAAAGCGAATGCAATGAGGGAGCAGTAGTTGCAATAGAGGGAGGAGATGACATAGTGCAATGTGCCACAAAAGTATATATGGAAGATGCAACAATAGATGAGAAAATAGCAACTGAAGAGGAATGAGGGATCAAAGGAATACCTGAAGATTTTGTGGCTTCATCTATTGCCTGAGACCTGGTGAGTGGTGGCGAGCTCAATCTGTGCACATCATCCACCGTCTTTGGAAGGGGATTGCTAGCCGAAGGTGTAGGACCCAGAGCAGGAGAGCGTAGAATGGTTGACGAGTCAATCCTGGAAGGTGCTGGGGTCGCTTTTGGAGTGTCCTCTGTTTTCTTGTTGAGAGGGCAATCTTTGAATATATGACCCACCCTGTGGCATCGCCGGCAACGGAAGGGAATCCCTTCATAATCCAGGATCTGGACCCTAGTAAATTTCCCCCATTATAATGTAATCATCTCCTCCAAACCCTCACGAGTGTCCAAATGGACCAGAATACGAGCGAGGGTTCTATTCTTTGATTGCACAAAGTTCAATCATGGTCCAGATAGGTGCCAATTGCATTTCCAATTATGATGAAGACCTCCTCACACCAGTACTATAAAGGGAGCCCCGCCAATTGTACCCAGAGGGGTCCAGCCCCAATTTGATCTCTCTCAGGGTCGAAAAGGGGACTCCATCTCTTGAGGAGAATTGGAGCCATCTCAATGTGCCAATACCTTGAGAGAACCAAATCCGTATAATTTTCCTTAGCAAAATGAAAGGCAAACCATCCCCTGGGAAGGACTTCACCTCAGGCAGTTCCTTAAGCATTCCACCCCATATCTCTTTGACCCGTTGGGTATGTCTGGTAGCCGAATAAGCTTTTCTACGTACATGCCCAACCAACACCGTGCTAGCCATATATGCCGCTTCCCCAATTGTAGAGGTCTCTCCAAACCGAATGGTAATATCCTTGGAGGTTGCCTTCATACACTTAGTCTTTCTCTTCCCCGTGCAAGGTGCAGATGGGTGATCCGCTAATGGATCAGTGGAACCCTCGAAGGGGAATTTTTTTCAGACTTTACCTTAACCGCATGGGTCTCGAAGCAGCCCAACGATGAGTGAGCAGATGAGGGAGGGTTTGGTGCCATAGAGGTATGAATATCTTCAGGCGGTGTAGTGAAAAATGCTGAGATGGACAGATGGGGGTCGAATGAGGGTGATGGGGGAATGTTCGCGTCAAAATGTGCAATGTGCCAAGTGATAATGGAGGGCAACCCAAAGTAGGGGATTCTATTGAGAGCGACCCGATCTATAAAGGAGCAAACCAGTGCCCTGGAAAGATAACCACCAGCGACGAAATAGGTGGAGTAGGGTCGGACGGAAGAATAGGGCCAGATGTCGGCGTAGTGAAGCTAGGGTTTCCGAAAATGACACGGTCCGGATAGGGGTCCTCGTAATAATCGAGCTCCTCTACTTCCATCGTATCCCCCATGTTAACAGCAGTAACTGGCAGCAGAGAGTGACGGGCGAGGCTGCAACAGAAATGGCAATTAATACTGTCGGTAAACAGGTACACAACTCCAATTGTCCGCGAAGAGCTGCAGTAAAAACCTAGGGTTTTACCCTAAATCCTTATACAAAACACCAGTAATCGTCACCGAGCCTCCCATTTCAAACACTTCTTTATCTACCTAATTTTAAATTATGTTATTTAAGATAGGCATTGAAATATTTGATTTCTGGCTTTAAAAGTAAACACAAACTATTTTTCCCACGTCCCTTTTATAGGGACGAGTTGTACTATTAAAATTTTATAATTCTATAGCTTTAAATAGTATATTATTAGAATTTTAAGGAGGAACGTATATCTTTTAATAAAAAAATACTAAAAAAGATGAATATATAATTTTTTTTTATCAAAAGGACTAATCATGAAGCCTCCCATTTACACTTTTTTATCTACCTAATTTGAAATTATTTTATTTAAGATAGGCATTGAAATATTTGATTTCTGACTCTAAAAGTAAACACAAACTATTTTTCCCACATCCCTTTTACAATGAGTAGTTGTACTATTAAAATTTTATAATTCTATAGCTTTAAATAGTATATTATTAGAATTTTAGGGAGGAACATATATCTTTTAATAAAAAAAATACTCAAAACGATGAATATATAATTTTTTTTTTTTTTT
>APFE031587771.1:55882-133095 GCA_000404065.3 Pinus taeda | reverse complement strand
GATACGAAACCACTGCACGGGCCACCTTACAAAGGAACCTCCTAAAAGGTCTGGGGACTCCAATCACATAGTGCTGAAGCCGACGAGGGATGTCGTCTATGATAGTCTCGGGAATGTCCCCTGTCAAGCGCTCTAGGTGACTCTCCATCTCGACCAAGGTCTCTGCTGATTCGTCCTGTGGGGCTGGAGCTGGTGCAAGTGGTTGCTTTCTCTCGAAAGGTCGGAGAGTGGCTGGTCGCTGTGGACCCACATCTGCATTTAAAAAAGTTATTACTATCAGTTTTGAGATGATATAAAAAATAATAAAAAATTAACATTAGGAAAGTGTTGAAAATGATTACCTGAGTCGTCCCACTGCTCTCCTGGAGGAAAAGCCATGTCTGGGTCTCCACGAAAATCAATCCCAGCATAAGGAAAGTCCTGGATAGAGAAAACCTGATGCTCCAACCATTGGAAAAACTTAGGTTTGAACCGGATGACCTCGGTCCCCTCGTCAGGATGACGGGCCATGACTGCGACCCATCGCATCAGTCTGGGCTCTCGGGGATGCCCAACTCCAACTGTAAGGTGTTGCGGGATGAGCATAGGAATCCTCTCCAGGCCAAAGCTCACGACTAAAGCTCCATAACCAAAAGTCTTCAGTCGTCTGTTCTTGGCCCTGGTCAATTGGCCCTTCACATTGGCCAACACAGCATCGCACCAGTTGAAAACAGTGCCCTGAAAGCAATTGACTGCCATACGCATTTGGGATCCAGTGGCAATGTGTAACGCGGAAGCCCCGCAAAGTCTAGTAACAGTGAATGCAATCACCATGAGCTCAGGAAGCGATATGGTCTTTATGTCTATCCCTTTGTCTCTAGACTGGCTGTTGCAGTACTCTAATCGGAGACTATCGACGGACTAGCCACCCGCCCTAGCCCCGAACAAGGTCAATTCAATGCCTCTCTTAGGCAAACCAGTCAAAAAGTATATATCCGCCGGCTCAATCTCAAGCTGGTGGCCACCAATGAAGAAACACTGGTCCTGGATGTTCCACCTATCAACCATCCACTGCAAAAAATCCACCTGAGCCCTCATGCCAGGAATGGCCCAGTATTTCTATAGTCCGCATGCCCTCAAAGCATGAAGCGAAGGTTGATGATTCCATGCGGCAGCATCCACATCCTTGTGCTCTCGTTCGCGCCAATCTAGCATGGTGTACTACCTACATCACACCAAAAGATCAATTAGAATGCTAGAATTATTTTTCTTTGGTCTATTTTTGAGAGTTTTTGGGTTAAAAACCCTCGCGGCAGGGCCCGCACCCTTCCTGTTGGACACAGTGCATGGGACCGCACTTTGTCCACATGGAAGGTGCAGACCCCGAGCTTTTTCCCAATGGAGAAAAATTCGTGGTCCACAGGTTCGTAGTGGTGAGCTTGCGTACCCCAAGCGCGGCTTTTTCGCCCAAAAAACCTCCTAAAAGACAAAATAAAAGACCAAATTGAAAAACTAAATGGTTAAAAAACTAGAGGAGGATGATGTGGATTACCTGGTGAAGACGGCGTCCGATACCGATGGTTGGATTTTCCGCAATCCTCTTCGGAAGTTTTCAGAGCAAAAGCACTATTTCCTCACCCAAATCACAAATGGTAAAACCCCCTTTTTATAAGTTTTTTGAGTAAATAAATTTCAAATTTGTTTATGTTTCACTTTAAAAAGGTATTATTACGACATTTTTATCTCTTTCAAACATGTATGAGTAATGTTTGTGTTTTTATGCAAGATAACAGGATTATTCAGGCAAAATCTATCATTTTCAGCTAGAGTCACCTTTAAGCCCTTTTCTAACTCCTAAAACATGAAAAGATTGCCGAGTTTTTATTTTAAGCTTGTTAAAACGGAATTAAAAGACGGTCGATTTACAGCTCTTTTTCGACCGTAAAAACATAAAAAGATTGCCGGATTTTTTTCGTTTCAAATTCGATATTGGTTATAAAACGTCGTGTCCTTGGTCACTTTTTTACTTTTTCGGATCAAAGACACTAATAACGAAAAGTACTCCTTGGTCGTAAAAAATCAAGCGGTTCTCTCAAGTATTATTTTATACTTTTTCGGGCTTTGGAGACACAAATTTACGAAAAAGTCAAACCCTAGAGTCTTCTTAAGTTTTTTCAGACTCTCTAAAAATGAAAAACGTCGAGTTTCTCCTATACTGGACTCGTTAAAATTCGACAGTAAAGGACCTGTTCTACAAACAGGAACGGACTACTCCTTAGGGTTCGAATTTAAACTAAGTTGGACTCACCCGAAGGGTGATCTTATAATCAAGCATATGTTATCCTCTTCAAGCTTGTAAAAAATAAAGAGGTACTTGCTAGAAATGGTGGGGGAAAAGAGGGAAAAGTGAGTATGTTTGTCATACTTTATAACCACTCTTGAACACGACACTTTCATTCACCTGGGTTGGGAAATCCTTTACCTAATAGTTGATCAAACCATATTGAAAGTCTTCAACTAGTTTCTGGGTATAAACTTTGGGTCAATCATCACCAAACCATCGGTCGTGTCGTTATGTGTTCAAGAGCTCAGTGCAAATAAGCCATTCATCTGCAAAATGTCTGTCATCCATCTTGACCATCCCTGAGTCAGTCCTTGCAACTAAATTTCTTTCACTTGATCTATGATTTCGTGTCGTGAGCTTGCTCCTGCGACGGATCGCTTTCTATCGACTTCAGCTCATTATCTAGAAAGATGATCTAGGAATCGTCAGTACCTTGAGATCTGCATGCCTCAATGGCAAGTTTCTCGCCTTTGATGACAGTTTACATCGTTGACTTTCGATCAAAGGATTCCATGACATGTTCGACATCAACACATCTTATCACATTTCATGGATTGTGCTAAGTACTTTGAGAACCATTGTCATTATTGGTGGTTTCTCTCACGCTTGTTAACAGTTTACATCATTGACTGGTAATCAAGCGGTTTCTACCATGTTCGACTTCAACACATTCATAGAATTGTACTATTCGGGACGTAGAAATGAAGACCCTGGATCTAGTTTTCCACCATCCAAGTTGCGAGGAATTTTGTATTCATTATATTATGGACTATTCATAAACAGATGGCTGCGTCCATACTGTGTCCACATGTGTCTGTACTTATGATGTGTTACGAGATCATTCCTATATCAGAGCATTAGTTAGTCTTCTAGTCAGTTTTCAGTCTCTTAGTTAGTTTTTATCTGAGTATGGGAATGCCTACCTCAACGATGATATGATCTCATATATATATTTTACATTGAATGTTTTTACAGGTTCCAACCAGGCTCTCCGCAAGATGATCCTCGAAATGATAAAGCACTTCACTCTTCCTATATGATAAATGAAAAATCCTCATATACTACAGACTTCGCACTTTAGGGGGCAATCTGTTACACAAAAATATCGTCACCTTGATTATTTGCAGTCGGTGTAGGTCTATCGCCACCTATACCAGCTTCCTAAGCAAGTCTCAAACCTCAGCTCTTCAAAACAAGCTTTTGAAATGAGAGAAAGACATCAAAAAAGCAATGTAACTCTGGTTTCGCACTTTCTCTCACTTTTGCCTGTGGGCCCGCACCTTTTGTTCAAGATATCTGCGTACTTATACGCTCTGTATGTAAAGGGGAGGGTGCGTACCGCTATAAAATTCAAAAGGCGTAATCTTTATCTTAAAAAACTCATATTGGGTTAATTCTAGAGTTTTCTAGAAGCATTTGTTTCGTGGATTGTTTGCTCCAAGTGGTTCATGCATCCCATGAGAGGAGGAACTAATCCCTTGTTGAGAGGAGCTATCCCTTTGAAGGAGGACTCTATCCCTTTGAAGGAGGAGCTAGCAACTTATCTCCATTGCACTATAAATTGAGGCATTGGGTCAGTGGCTAAGAAGGTTAGAAGTTGAACTTTTGAGGGTAAATGCTAGTGAAATCAAGACTTCCTATTTGAGCTTAAGAGGAGAGATTACATACCTTTTTGGCTTCATTAGGAGTGATGAAGCTTTTCAAAGTAGAGGAACTCTTGTGGACCCTGGGAGGAGCTTTAGTACAGTGTCAGCAAAGGTTGTAAGGTTCTTCTCCTTTGAATTATACAATCAAGCTCATTTTCTCAACAAGTATCTCATGTTATTGTTTCATGACTCCTTGACTTCATGTTAAATATGTTTTATAATATTGGATATTCAGGTGCTATTTAATCGTTTGCCTTGTTTGTGCTTGCATGTTTGCGACAAAGGAACTTACTTGGATCAAAGGAGTGAAGGCATGTCCAAACTTGCGTTGGACATGAGGTAGGCCTTAAACACATTTGTTTGCCATTATTTATAAAGCACATTTAGAAAAAGACAGTGTCTGGTTGGTTTGTTTGTCATTAGGTCTTCATTAGATTCTAGGAACGTCTATCTTGTCTGCAAGATCAACTCATTCCGTGTGACAAACATAAATTGTGTAAAATCACACATCAATACAACATTATTTCATAAACTCATCATTCATCATAGCGTAAGCGCATTCATATAAAACATAAGTAAAGAGAGAAACACGACAATTTATGCAATAATTGTCTTTATTAATATTTCGTTCAGCTTATAGACTCAAGACTTCCCTACGCACTCAGTTGTAGGGGTTCGCACACTGAGTTGTGGACTCTACTCTAGGCCTCTGTGCACACAGTTGCAAAGTCTTCCTTCTATTCTAAGATTTCTATGATATTCCTTCTATTGACCCATTACATTCATCTTCATCCTTTTCTTCATGCCTTAGACTCTCTAAGACACACCTATTTATACAATCCCATGTTCCACGGACCATGGCTAGATCCTAAAAAGGCCAACTTGAATTACATAACGAAGGGTAAAAGCCTTTATGATTCTTTAACTATCTATGTGCTCCATGACCACAATTTGTGGAGAATTTACATCTTTATACAACAAAACTTGGGTTTTTGCCCCAAAATTGACCCTAGGGGACCCCATCCCAACAGTGTTATTCATCATTTTTGCAACTCCATTATGTTGAGGTGTGGATGGGGTAGTATTATGCTATGCTATACCATACTTCTTACATAACTGTTCAAATTATTTTATGTATAACTATCCACCAATATCTATCCTCCACACATTTAATTTATTGCCCTCCCGATTCTCGCCAGAGCCTTAAATTCTTTAAATCTATCAAAGAATTTAGATTTCTTTGTAAGAATATATATCCATGTGTCCCTCAAGAAGTCATCTATAAATGAAACATGGTATATAAATTTTCCCAATTATGGACTCTACATAGGTCTAAACACACCACTTTGCAGTAGATGTAGTATTCCCTCTACCCTCTTAGCACCAGAGGAGAATCTCAACTAATTATCATTCCCATACAAACTATGTTATAAAAAATAAAAATCAGAGAGAAAATAGAATTACCTTCTACCATACCATTACCATGTAATACTCTAAGGCCCTTCTCTTCAATATGTCTTGGTCTTTGATGCCACAACATAGTATTTTCTCCAGAGACTACATGACTTTTTCCTTCTTTTGCTCCACGCTCAAGAACAATAGAATTATTGCACCATCGCCAATAACACTTCCTAGTAGCTTATATATAATTCCAATCTGAGATCCCCTAAACAATACCATTGATCCTTGAACCATTTTGTACACATCCTTTTCAAACATTATTCTTACACTTGCATCACTCATTTTGCTTGCAAATTTTAAATTTCTAGTTAATCCTAGAATGTGTAGAAGACGAGGGAGTGTTCTAATATTTCCACCCATAAGATTGGAGTTGAATTTTCCTCTTCCTATGATTATGGTTGTTGATTCATCTCCCAAGGAAACATCACCACCATAATATTTTCATATTCAAAGAACCACTCCTTATGGGAATAATATGAAAGGATGCACCTAACTTGACCAACCATGCCTCATGATTTACATGTGTTCTTGAAGAAGGCAAGTACACATCCCCCCCTTTATTTGAGGCGGTTTTTTATTTTGGAAAGGAGAATCTTTAGATCCCTTCCATTTCTTAGGAATTTTATATCTAAAATATTTATTGTAATTCCCTTCTTTTCTATATCTCTAATATACCTTTATGAACTTTCCAAGAGATTTATATCTTCCTTTAGATTTAGATCTCCACCTCTAGTAATTATTTTAATTTCCATTTTTGGAGCTTCCTATTACAAATAAGGAATATATGATATGTATTTCCATGTTTTTACATATCATCTCATTTGATAACAAAGATGAGACTATTTCATCAAAATTTAAATTAGTTGTGTTACTACACTATCCCTTGAGTTAGATAGAGAACATAACAAACTGATGCACTTATCTTCATCTAAAATCTTAATATCAATAGATAGTAGTTGATTTAACATAATATTGAAGGCATTTAGATGCTTTTTCAATGAGTCTCTATCATTGATCCTTAGGTTATACAGATCCTTTTGCAGGAACAATTTGTTCACCAAGGAATAAGACTGATACAAATCCCCTAACTTATCCCACAAAGCCTTTGTTGTAGCTTCCCTTGAAAAATTCAATAATACTAAATTAGAGAGACAATCATATTTTTCCTTTTCCTTTCGATCCAACTTAATTTAGTCTTTTTTTGACATCCTTGTTAGTGCAATACCCAGATCCATGTCGATCCACTAATCTTTGTCCACCAACAAATCTTCCATTTTGAGCTTCCGCAACTCAAAACACTATCCATTGAATTTATCAATCCCTATCTTTGAACTTATTTCCATTTCATTTTCTCCACATGAATCACTTCTATAGGTCTCCCACTATAATAGGGTCTACCATATGCTCGAGCCAAACCCCTTAGCGACAAAGGCATCCCCTTAAAGCCAAAAATGCTCTAATACCAAATGTAGGTTTTAACCCTGTTAGTGTCTTATGTTATAGTAGTTAAAGCCAAGCTTAGTGTTTTTTATTATTTTTTTTGGAAAATTTCTAATGTGCTACTATGATGTCATAGAGGTCAAGTAATAGTGTCAATATGATATACTAAAGTATGACTGGTAAATAAAAATAAAGTTGTCAAAGTCTTAAAAGGTCCAGGTTTAGTAAATCTAGGTAATGTGTTATCCAAATCATGAGTGAAGATAGTAGTGGGTTTTTTTCCTCATAATTGGGACAATTCAGTGGTGTCTTTTCAAGTCAATTGCGATGTCACATCAAATACTTCATCATATCATTATCACCACAAGATGTTGCTGCACTTCTCCATTATGTTTCGCTTGAACATTTAAAATTAGAAAGTCATCATTATAGTTAAAGGGAGTCTTGGGCCATGTGAAGGATTGAAAATACATGCATGGGATCTCAACTAGGCATCGAGAAGGTTTATCGTTCTCCTTAGATACTCTGAACAACAAATAAAAGTTGTCGTGTTTTGGCTGCGGGGGATCCACTGTGCTTCTACGAGTTGAAGGTTTTATTGCTACTACAACCATCCTTACATTCTGAATTTCTCCTTTTTATCATAATTCATGTTTTGTGTTGTTAGTTTCATATTTAATAACCAAGGAGGTCGATTAGAAGAGATTTCAACCCTCATAACCTCTAACTCGCTGAGCTTTATCGCTGGACCTGTGTATTGACAATTTTTTTCCATATAGAAACAACAAATTGTTGCATTTTGGTCTGTGAGTTGAGTTCTTGTAGTTTGATCTTTTAAATATAGGGGAATTCCATACAAAATGTGCCAGAAACCCTCATCTAAGCTCTAATTCAATAGTTGTTGCACTCTTGCATTGTTACTGCATTTAGAAACCCTAGAATTATCTTTTCATTGTGAGTCATGACAGCTCCAAAAAGGAAGAAAAGGAACAGACGGGGAGATATAGTAAGTTTTGAGCCTCAAGACCTTGCCTTGGTAAATTCAAATTTAACCATTAGGGCTGAATTTGAGCAGACTGGTTGCATCAGGTTTTGTGAAAAGATACAGGGTTACAATGTTCAGGTGACCAAAGAATTTTCTTTAAACTTCACTAGGATAGAAGCCAAGGTTGGAGATTTGAGGTTCCTAGTGTCATAGGTTATTATTTCAGCTACTACAAAGATCTTTATGCATAGAGAACAATGGTTCAAGGGCATGTCTTCATATAGAGTTAATTACAAAGATTTCCTAAAGATGAAGTATAAAAATAAAGAATATGGATCTATTGTACCAAGGGAATATCTTCTTGAGTCCTCCAGCTAATTACTCAAGGTAATTCAAAGATATTTCACTTGTGAAGGAATAATTGGGAGGGTTTATCATTATTACTTCAGGTTTTGATGCATTTCACAGGTAAAATCCCTCTGGGTCTACCTTTCTACTTGTCTAGGAGCATTAGTAAGATGTCAGATAAGGTTTAGGGTAAAAAGAGTCAAGTAGAGCCCAATCTTTTTCATTTCCCTTTTATCAAATTGTTAGTGGTGGAAGAGATGAAGAATAAAACTCAGTCATGGCAAGCATGTTTGGATTCATCCAAGTTGATAGTTGAACTTTCAGATAGTCCCTAGAGCCAATAAGATACACCCTTATCAGTGGCAAAGAATGTTCAACCAACAATAAAAATATCAGTCAAAAGTCAATAGACTTCAGTTGACCAATCTGATAGGAAAAAAGGAAAAAAGTTTCATCTCTCTTCTAAGGTGGTGGAAGTTCCCAAGAAACCACACACAAGATCTACTGAAAAGAGGTTATCCATGGAACAAACCCTTGAAAATATCACTGAAGTCCAAGACACCATATCAAAGAATGTTGATTTAGATGACATGGATAAGGAGATTTTTGAATTGCAGGAACAATTGAAAAGGGCTCATTTGGTCATTGCTCAGCTTCAACATGAAAATAGGGAGGTGAAGAATAATGACTTGGAGAAGGCATATAAAGTTGATGAAGCAGAACCTGTGATGAAGACAACTTCACTTTCCACCAGGTCTAAAGGTAAAAGAAAGGTAGAAACAAAGGATTAGGAGCTTGATACTTCACAATCAAGGGTCCATATGACCAGATCTTCACCCACGAAATTGGAGCTATAGAAATAAAGTTCAATCAAAGGAGATTCAATGCAATAAAATAATAAGACTGAGTTGGATGAAGGGTAACACACTTTCCATAGGCCGAGGAAGCAATTGAAGAAAGCTCAAGATGAAATTACTAGGCTTAGAGAACAAGATGAAAGGGCCAAACAGAAGATACATGACCACTTGAATGTTTGTGGGCCAACATTATTTGAAGCTAAGTATATGTTGAAGATAACTCTACCCCTAAATGGGCTACAAAACAATAGTTACATGAGGCATTGCAGGAAAAAAAGAAGGAAGAAAGAGGAATATAGACTTTTAGATGAGGCAACTAAGGTTTGATTTTGGACAGGAAACCATGATAAATTTCACTTTTTTCCTTTTATTTGAAGTGCAGTAGCCTATATCAATCATATCCTCTCCATTTTTGGAAATTTTTGTAAAGGAGGCAAGTGACATAGTAACACAAAAAAATTGTTGTGCTACTATCAAAAGCATTAAAATTTGATAGAGGACCATGATTTTGGAACTATTTATTATGTATGAAGGCTCAATAAGGTTTTTAAGGTGGTCAAAATCATCAACTAACTACTTTCCTCGATCAGAGATCCCAACACTTAGTCAAACCTATGCAGGTGAATATTCATTACGCTTAGTTGCTGTGCTTTTGCTGTAGGTGATGATTTTTAAGGATGGAAGTTTACAACTTAGACAGGTATTTTCTAACAATTATCTGATGATTTAGGAGTTTTTTCCCACCTATTTGGCACATTTAGAATTATAAGGGATGAACATAAGTATGTAGATGATGAATTCACTGTGCTCAGTCGCTGCACTTTTGCTGAGGGAGGAAGTAGCGTAACAATATTTGTTGCACTTCCACACAGTCAACAATTTGACCTTACAATTCGAATCCAAACCTCATGAAATTGATTCTCATGGTTATGAAAAATGTACTAAAGTGTTTTGGAGATTTGAGCCTCATCCTTATGTAGGTATTAAATGTAATTCATTAAAGATTCCTTTAGTCAAAACAGTTCCCTAATTTCTAGAAAGTAGTTCTATATTCGCTGCTGTAAGAAAAAAACTGGATCTTTTTGGGGAATTCAATTCCTAAAGGAAGGAAATAATAGTTTTTTTATGTATATATGATGTATTTTTTTACTAAGAAAAGGGTTGGTCAAGGTGTGATAGAGAAGATATCGAGCACTGTACATTTTCATTAAAAAAAAATCAGTGAATGATGAAGGACGGAATCTACTTGTTCAGGGATTCATGTGTCAATCATTTATGGTGATGTTTATCTCTTGTTTTTTAAAATTATATTATGTTATTTCCATGCTTAAATTTCATTTATTCAATGTTTAGTTAAGAAAATTTTATTTCAGAATTCACTTTTAAGCGCTCTATTATAAGTAACTTAACATTTTAGTGTTTTTCCCTCCATCGTAATATCTAAAATTCATCCTCAACTAGATTATTTAGATGTTCTAAATTCCAGTACTACTTTTCTCACCTCTATACAATGAAATTCTTCAAAGACACCAAAAGGATTGCATACCTTTCCCTTGTCTAAGGATTCCTCATTTTCCCATCATATCACTAAAAATCATTAGCTCAATATGACTCCATGGCCAATGGATTTTCCCTCTTCCCTACCATCAAATTGTTAAAACCTATTCCTCTATGATCTTAATACCCATCCTAAATCCTAAGACAACCAATCATCTGAGTGAGTGAAGATTCATATAGAGAGAGCCCTCTCTGAAGCTGGAAGGGCTAGATTCTAGTTTTAAAGTGGTTTGTGGTTACCTTTGGGTTCCTCTCCTCAACCTGGAGGAATTAAAAAGTGCTAACAAACCCTACAAAGATAATTCATGTAAATAGATTCTCAACCAAATAGAAAGGATTCAATAGAAGAAACACACATTAACATATATATTTTATCCTAGAAACCTAAAATCAAGAAAACCAACTAGATTTGTTTTCAATATATATTTTTGACAATGTTACAATACAATATATGCCATATAATTCAAAAATCCTTAATTAATTAACCCTATATTATAATACATCCATAGTTCCTTTCACCATATCTACAAAACCATGGAACAAAAACCATGTGCCTGAAAATTGCTAAATGTGAAACTACATGCTCAAAACAAAAAAACCACTCTTTTCAGTTTTTTTTGGGGTACTTTCCTAAACCCTTTGTAGGGGGATACTACCGCCATACATACCCCCTATGACCATCCTATGTGCATGGTGTATATAAGTCAAGAAAATAATGTAACACCTGCTCAATAATTCTATGGTTTCGTTGTAGCCACTACAACCACCCTCCAAAAGTTTGCTCATGCTTTGATTTTGGAGCCTCCCTTCTGTCCATAGGATCTTATCTTTCATTGTCATCAAGTATTCATTATATGATAAAGACTTATATTTTCATGCTTTTCTTCTGATTCATTGATCCCAGTTGATATCTTTTAGACAAAATCTATCTCTTGACTTGACCTTGCAACGTTGTTGGGCTTGCTTGCAGAAACTATGCAATCTTGGAAGGCAGGCTTGTGTTGATGACATGAAATGCGCAACCCAAAATGGCAGGTCTACCTTGAGCTTAGAAACTATGCAATCTTGGATGGCGGCCCAACCTTGAACTCATAAATTGCACAAAGCATCCTTGCTCTCAGAAACTGCGCAATACACTAAGTCAATGAGTTGCACAGTGATTGGAACTACACAATCTTCCTTGGTAGTGTGAATGGCCAGTTTTATCAAAAAAGAAAAAAGAAAAAAAGAAAAAAGCATCCCTAGAAAATAGGGAGTGGATAATTAGTTTCCCGAAGGATGACAAAACTTGCTATTTTTGGAATTTTTCCAAGTGTCTTTTGTTACTTGATTTTATTCATTCATGTCATAAATCCTAACCAGCCTATATATATATATATATATATATATATATATATATATATATATATATATATATATATATATATTATATATATATAATTATATATATATTATATATATATATATTATATATATATTAATATATATATTTATATAATATATATATATATATATATATATATATGCCCCTAGAGGATCATTTTTACATTCAATATTTGAGATCTAGCATTCCAAGGAGATCAAGGATCCTTCGGTAGAGTTTGTGGTTCTTTTCTAGGTGAGTTTTCCTTTTGTCATCTTTTGTCCCTTTTTCTATCGCTTTTTGTCATTTTGCTTATGTGAGTCTTGTTTTTCCTTTTTATTTTCATGGTTGCTGGAATTTTAACTTATATTAGCTTTTAAAAGTTCTGGTTTGGGTCATTGTTTTCCTTTTACAAGTTTCACATCAACTTTCTTGTTTTTTCTCATTAGAGGTCGTCATTTCAGTGACTCCCTATGCATGTTTGTTTTTCCTTTTGCATGTTGACCTTTTGAACTTGATTTGCATTGGTCCATCTATCCTTAGTCATATCTACACTCTGACTAGCACCATCACTCAGATATTCCAGTTTCCCATATGCTTTTTGGGCAAATCAACCCTTCCATTGGCTAGCAATTGCCTTGTTTAGCTAGGAATTGTGCAAGTCCAAGGTTCAATCTTAATGCTTGGCCTCTGAGACTTCACAATGCTCAGTACATGCCTAGACCAACTGCACATTTCATAGTTCTAGGGATCAAGCTCGTCCCTTGGCCACTGAGATTTCTCAATGCACAATCTCTCCCTTAGTCTACCCAGGCTAAGACTGCACATTGAGTAGTCTCTAGCCTCAAGCTTCTCCCCTGGCTGCTAAGACCACACAATGTGCAATTCATGCATCTAGTCTATGTCCCTTCACCTCAATAATTATGAAATCCTTACCTTAAGTCATATGTTTCCTACTGTGATCTTTCTTTGTGAGTCATTTTTCTAAGGCTAATTCATCTTTTCCATGAGTGCATTTTCCTCCTACAGGTCTTATAGTTGTTGAGAACTTCTCTTCATCAATGACTGACATGATGACACCAAAGATATATGCTTCATAGGACACTGTAGAAAGTAGCACCAGGGAGGTAGTTGAGAGTACTCCAATAAACTTACCATTTTACTTAGATACTAAAATGCCCATAGAGAAAGAATCATACATGACATGGCTAAAAGTGAATAAAGCATTCTCAACAAGAAGCTTCAAAGGAGACCTTGAAGACCGAGAGGTGTATATCAATGTCCAAAGTTTAGGGTTACATATGGTTGCATGTAGGTACCCAAATGTCCCATATGTAGGCTATGACTTTGAATTTGAACAATGCCAATGGATAAATAATTTCTTCTTTCCTGGAACCAAATTACCATCTCATGTACCTTTTTCTAGAGCCAGAATCGCTCATGGATTCTTACTTCTATGTTGACACTAGCTATTTGAGCATAGAGGACATTGTCAAATGTTGGTTGAAAGAACCAACGAAGTTTTGTCAGACACCCACCAATGCCTACAAGACAAAATATCTCAAGAGGGCCTATAAACTCTTGATAATTCTATGTTGTGTAATCCATGGTCAATAGAGCATTGAGACCTTCCTTGAAGGGTGGGAATTCTTACTGAACTAGGTTTTGAATGAAGGAAGACCATTCAACTGGTTAAAATTCTTGGCTCAACAGTTTAGGATCCATGTAGCTAATGCCCTCAACCCTACCAATGGAAAATAAGCAAGTTTTTACATGTTTGATTACCTACTGAATGTAAATTGCACTCATAATAAATTCCTTGGCATGAATATGACCTGGACACCACAAGAACCTATCCTGCACATTCATTGCAAGATGCTTTTGAAGTGCAGCCATAGAGGAGTAACGGAAAATCTGACTGATCACTTCTTCATTTCATTGGATAATTTAATCTTTGAGGAAGAGCCACCTTGCATGTCACATGGGGCATTGGAATGAATGTCAAAGATAGCAGACTAGTCTACCTCACCGAATGGAACTTTCCATAGTGTTCAATGGACATAAGTCGTCACATATTATACTGAGGTATGCCACCAATAAGTTATTCATGTAAGAGGTTGCTTACCATATTTCTACAAGGTTATCAACAATTCTCCAAAGGAAGAAGAAAGCACTTTGGTCCTCTCTTCCTTTGCAGATTGGATTGTACGAAATTAAGAATCTGAAAGTTGCAGACACCAAAGGTAACTTGGAAATAGGGAAATTTTGATATGGTCATTTGGACTTCAATCCGTATGATCCAAGGAATTTTTGTAGACACCATTGTGTGAGGATTCATTTTCAGTGGCCAAGTGGGACCTTTCATAGACTTGAGGAGGAAGCATGGAAAAATTGATATAGTGCCTCCAAGTCCCATGAACCAGTAAGCTTCATTGGAACATCACATGTTACACCAAAAAAAAGAATTCACTCTAGAGATAGTACCAGCAGAATGGCACAACCTAATGCACATAGCCTAGGGGTATAGAAAAGTGGCAAGATGAAAGAAAATCCAATCATACTTAAGGCAGCCATAGCAGAAGAGAAGAAGAGGAAACATGGGATGCAGGAAGCAGAAGAAAATAAGAGGGAAGAAAAAGAGAAAAAGATATTGGAGGAAGAATGGCAGAAGGAGGAGGAAGAAGAAGAAAGGCAAATAGAAGAAGAATAAGAAGTAACACAGAGACAAGACAAAGAAAAATAACATACCCGACAATTAGAGGAGGAGAGAAAACATATGTAGATTAAGGAGCGCACTCAAGAGATTGAGGAGTTAATTGAGATCAAATACATGGAGGTGGAACCAAAGAAGTAGAACCAATATGTTCTTATGATTCCAAGTACATGGTAGGACACAATTTAGTCTCCCCATCTTCCAACAGTAGAACAATCTCCAAGAGAGGAAGAGGAAATTGTCCCTCTTGATGATGGTCCGATCATGGACACGTACAATCTGATTTCCAAAAATATTTAAAACAAGATTGTACAAGCAAGGAAGAAAAAATTTCCGAATGGCCTCACATCTCCTGAATTCATCAGAGAAAGGGTGATTGTGATAGACACTAGAAGTAATATGAATGCCATTTCCACAGCCAAGTTGGCCTTCGTGGGTGCTACAAAGTGAAACATAGCGTATATGATGGCTGAGAAAAAACAGTTGGTAAAGAACTTGTAGGCTGCAAGACAAGAAATTGAATAAATTTGAGCAAAGGTTCATAATATAACTCCCATGAAAGTTTATTTGGAAGAACTTAAATCAAATATACTTGGTGAAGTATCGACATTAGGAGAAACTATGTGGAACTTGTATGAATAACTTGTCACTATGCATAAGGAAGTTTTCCAATTGCACGACATGCAACAAATGTGTAAGGCTAATTCTAAATCTCCTAAGGTTTTCCATACATCCATTGTTGTCATGCATGAATGGTCAATGCAATACAAAGGGGTACTATTTGAATTGGCGAAGAAAGAAAGGAAATAGGGAGAGTTGGAGAAAGCACAAGTGTGGATGATCATTCAAAGCAACAAAGAACTCGCCTCATTCATTGCCAATATTCAGTACTCATATGAACGATTATACAATAGTGTGGATTTCATGGTGAAATCGCATAAGATCCTATCAATTGGCTCACTCACTAAATCCAAATGCAGGAATTAGGTCAGGAAATAGGTTGAAGAATACTTGGACCAGTTTAGATAGATCGCTACAAGGAAGATCTTGAAGTAAGCAGGAAGAACATGAAGAAGGAAATTGGTGGCCCTGTCCAAATCAGTACTATGATGTTCTTGCTAAAGAAGGAAATTCAAACCGGTTCCAAATAAGTGTACCCATATTCCATGGAGGCTAGTGTACACTTTCAGCCTGATACCATTGCACAGTTTGGGGAAGTTATTGCATAGTACAATTCTTGACACCGACAATGTGACCGAGAACCTACAAGTCGAAGTTGCTGAGATGGAGTTTCCCCAAACTAAATCTTGACCTTTGTATTTATAGGTTGTCTAGTTGGATCTACCCTATTTTGTCTTATATGGGTACGAGTATATTGTAATATTCTTTTGTAATTAATTTGGGAGTGAAATTCTAAGTGTCAATTGTAAAATGTGAACGATCTTGATGTAATGAAGTTGAAGAGTCATGAGGGAAGTCCAAGAGTCACAAAGGGGAAGTGAATAGTCACCCTTTTTGTTATAAATATGTCCTCATCAATCATGTAAAGATATTTTGGGAGCTAAGCTCTTGTCTAGGCTTTTAGCTTAGGATCAGGAGCTTGGGAATTTGTTGAGAACCTTGGCTTCTCCATAATATAGAGGGACTATTTTTGTTTGGAGGAGTAGGTGTAGACTTCTTGTTCCTCTATTCAGACTAGTCGTTCGTCAATGATATATGTATGCTTGGAACTTTCACTTTAATAAAATCTCAGAGCCGACATGTTTTCATGCATATGTTGTGAATATAGTAGGACTATTCTTGTTATGTTTGCAATATATGCTATTTCACTTACACTAACACTCATGGAATATTTTGTGTGAATTAGTATGAATCTTGTTGAATGCATGTTATTGTTTATTTCCATTATGGTTAACATGTGAACTATTCTAATTCATGATGTCTTTATTCTCGTGTGTTCCTTTCAAGTTGCATACTATTATAGGCTTCTAAGGGGCCCACTCCTTTTCCTCACGTGTGTTAGAACCTTTCATACATCACACTTGACCCTCCTCAGATTCAATACACTTGTTCACCAATATTTATGAATACACCACTCTATTTATTATTGTAGCCAAGGCGCATCATTAAAACACACTCCTTCGAAAACTAGGCCGTGTTCTGGATGGGGCTCCTCCACCGAACAATGTGAGGTCTAATTGGGACTTCATAATGGAGAGACCCCTCAAATGTTTGTGGGTCTAGCACCACCAACATTTTTGGTGCTAGAAGGAGATCCAGAAGATAAGATGAGCCTATGAAGTCTATTTGAAGTTTCCATATCTTTAATGGCTTCTTCCCATATCTTAACTGCAACATGTTTTTCCAAAACCGAAAATCTGAAAGTACCCATGGGGATAATCAATGAATTGTCAAATTTGAAATTTGATGGTGAGGGTGAAACAACTATTCTCGAGCACACTACTCACTTTCTTGAATTCTGCACTAAACACAACATTCACTACAAGGATTCTACTTGCAGGTTATTCTTCCTCACATTCGAAGCATGCATCAAGGAATGGTGTTACACATTTCCAATTGATTCAATAAACTCTTTTGTACATCTTGTTAAAGTGATCTACTACACCTTTGATAGGTATGATTACAAATATGTTTTCAATAAAATCATGCATTTAGAAAAAGCACCCGATGAATTTATTAACGGTTTTCATGATCGTTTTATTCATTTTTGTTTTGAATTTTCTGAAGAATATTGATGAGCCTCATCATTGGGTAATTATATGGGCCTTAATTTACCTCCTATCTTAGTCAAACCAACTATTATCACAACTTATTGCATACTTCTGATTATATTTTGTTTATGAGATGAGTTAGAGTTTGATATTTTGCTTTGTGGTCTAATGTGCATTTAATGCAGGATTAAAGGATAAAAGCAAGGAATTTTGGCAAAGACCTTGGTCAAAACTCAAATGGGACAAGGGAGAGGAATTATGGGAGGTAAATCCCCCTCATTTACTACCCCTCCATTCAAATATTCCTCCATCAGCCCGGAGTGCAAACAACGAAATCATGAAGACTAGAAGGAAGCCGAGCAAGTGAAAGACAAAGCACCTGTTTATCTCGAGTTTGGGAGCCGAGCCCCTTAATTTTAGGGAATTCATTTTAGACTTCATATGTATAAGTAGAGAGGCCTAGGAACTCAGTAGGATTCAAATTTTTTATTGTAAAACTCTACTCTATTTTTGAGCTGCAAGACTTGGGATAGTTTTTGATGTAATCCATTGTTTTGATAATAAGAATGAGTTTTGTTTTGAGCCAACACTGAATTAGCTTAGAGGGATGAAGCTCTTGGGTTAGGGCCCAACCCTAGCAGCCGAGGCTCCTCTTTTTTGTACATGTATGTTAGCATAGATTCATAGTTTGATTGTTCATTTGCTTAAGTAGCTGCATTTCCATTACAACAATGTAGGTTAGATTAGTTGTATGCTAGTTTGCTTCCATTTGTGCCTTCTTTTAGTTAGTAGGTTAGCAAGGAGGAAAAGGATCACCACAAGGTTGTCAGTAGGTGCCTTGGCCTCACTTCCTCCCTTTGGGACCATGACTTGAGGAAGAGACCCTTCAGTAGCCCCAAAAACATAGATTTCTAGTTCTTGCATGAGCTTTGGAGTTTGTTGTCTTGATTCAACATTTGGTTCATTTCATTATCATCTTTTTCCATTACTCTATTTTTGCAATAATATCTCACTCATTTTCTCATTTCCTTCAACACTTTCTTCATGCATAATATGGGGAATTGATTCATGCTTTTCTAGTTTTTGAAGATGTATCTTGTTGCATAGTTCTTGAAAGACACACATGTTTAAGCACTACAGGTACTTTAGGAGGAGGTCTAGACTTCATCACCAACATCCATCTTCCACCTCATCAACCTTAACCATGTCTTGTTCCACCATCACCCTCACTAGTTTTTTTGTCCTTTTTCATTGAAATTCCCCTAGACACATTGAGTGAATCTAGCCATCTCTTCTCTTGGATATTGACTCCTGAGTGTTCCTAGACCTTCTAACGCCCTATCCCACTCATCAAACACCTTTTCCCAGCTTCCCAACACCTCCAATACCTTACACTTATCTCTCGGTTGTATCTTGTAGGTTTCATGTAATTCCTACAGGATCATCCTATAGGTTTCTAGCATATCCTGTAGGTTTTCCTGAAACAACCTGTTTTGAGGCCGAATTGATGGGGAACCTCTAGGAAGTCATAAAAAGCCTCCTGGGACCCTTCCACCCCATCCAATCACTCCATAAGCCTTTTAGCCATCCTCAACCACCTTCCGTCCACCTATCACATCCACAAGAACAATTAAATTGCATGCTTGATTTTACCAAAAAACCCAAAAAAGTGAAAACAGATTTAGTTTAGTTTTCTTGCTCACACATTAGTATGGTTTGATGCTCTTTAACTCTATAACTTAGATAGAAACATTAGGTTAGTGTTGATTTAGCAATTCTGTTGAGCATAGTTGTTTAAATGGTTAGTTAGGATATGGTGTGATTTAGCATTACATGTTGTTTTCTTCAGTACTACAGTAGAGTAGCTCTCTTAGAATATATTTGCTCTTTTTCCATCAAAGAATCAAGCTTCTTCTGATTCTATATAAGTTTGGCTTGGAATCCCTATGGTCTCTCATCGGATGAAAAATGACAATAGGTAGGACCTTCACTTTTACTTGTGCATATAGCATTGTCACCTCCAAGTTTGTACGAACCCCGGGTTGATAAGTAAAGCTGGCAGCCCATGAGTTGTAACATCCTTGCTGCAATACTAGTGCTCATCACTTTTGGTGTCGTTTCCAGGGAGGTGTCTGAGTAGAATGTGATTATTTCTTTCTTTTCTTCTACTTATTGTCTTCAATTATCTGTCATTAGTTTATTTCTGAAAAAGTAATCTAGTAGATTCCTTTCTTTCATCTTTCATTATTTGCTTTCCTTTCCATTTTGCAAGTATAATTTCAATTCAACAAGTAGCTTCTTCATTTTTTCTGTGAAGTTTCATTCAATTAGCAATTTCATTTCTGCAAAGTACTTTCTAGCTTAAAAAAATATTAGAAAAACCAACCCGAAAACATTTTCTTTCATGCCTCGTAAGAATAGGGATAATTTAGGGAAATTCTTGCCAAGTACCCCCACTGCATCCAACATCCAACCTTGTATCTTCTTTGGTGGTTGTGAACTGGAGGAACATTTAGGTGGGCAACCTGACATATTTGAAGAACCTATATGGGAGGAGGAAGAAGAAGAACCCATTCCTACTGAACCAATGATTGAAAACTGAATTGATAGAGGGAATAGAGAGAGAGAGTTGAGGGTTCCTTCCCCATCAAGGAAACCAACGGGGACACTAGGATGAAGAATATAAGCCCCTCTTCCATACCTCATTTCCATGGCCTGACCACAGAGGACCTCGAAACTTTCCTATTTGAGTTTGCTATTATATGTTGAACCTATGACTATATAGATGATGAGAAAAAAATAAAACTGTTTCCATCTACCCTCAAGGATGTAGCATTGTGCTGGTTCATGGGTTTACCTAGAGATAACATCACAACTTGGGTTCAGATGCAGCAGGCTTTCAACAACAAATATCGGGACTACTGTAAGTCAAAGTAGACTAAAGAGAAATTTTCAAGATGACCATGGGCCAGGATGAATCCCTAGAAGAATACGAAGAAAGATTCCAACTTAGTTACAAAAGGGATAGGTGCACACTTGACCCAAAGTCACTAAAGCTGGTCCTGCCTAGAGGATTAAGGGAAGATCTTTTGGATACCTTACATTTGTTAGCAAGACGAGATATCTACCAATTACCCTATGAGGATATCAAGACTGTCTTTAGAAACCATTCTAGAGCAGCCAGGAAAAAGGGTACGGGTAGTCAACCTATGTCCAGTACATCATCTTCCAACTCATCCATCAAGGGTGAAATTGGAAATATGCTGGAAGATTTCAAAAGTGAGATGTTGCAAACTGTTTCCTTGCAATTAGACACCATGAACATCAAAAGTAAGCACGAGGAAGCAGAGAGAGCCTTGTCCATATTTTGTACTAGATGCACCAGGAGGCATCCTAGGAATGAATGTCCGTTGAACTGTATTGAAATTTTCTCAGTTGTGAAGAAAACCACTCCACAGACAAGTGCCCTTATTTAACAGGACTTAAAGTTATATATTAAGGAGTAGAAGGGGTCACTGAGCAGCTTTGCTACATCAACCAAAGGAGAACCCCTAGGCCTAGACCATACTAGCAGGGGATGCAAGGGTCATCTCATGCATATTACAACCCCAACCAAACCACAACTATACCTTCATGGGGACCCCCTGCTCATCCTTCATAGTCTATATCCCCTCCTTGGTCCTATGCATCTCAGTATCATTCCTAGCCAGCCAACCAATCATTTCAACCTTACGCTCTGCCACAACCTCAGTGGAATACACAACTCCAGGGGTGGAGGCCCCAATACAACAATGCTCCAGCCCTATTGCCTCCAGCACCTACCCAACCACAACTCCTACACTCTGCTGCACACAAGAAAACCCATATGCCTACCCAGCCAAATCCAAACCCATACAATAGGTAGGCTCAATAAGTATACAATGGAGATACATCATATCCATATTATGTTGTAGAAATCTAGGAGATCAACCTAAGATCTAAGAGAATTCTCCCATATAACCAACCTCCCCCTCCACAAAGGGAGGTTGAGGAAGAAAGAGAGGAAAGCAACCTTAAATTAAATCCACCCTTTCCTAAGAGATTAGCCTAACCACTCCATCCTACCCCAAAAGAAACTGAACTTCTAGGAGAATTCAAAATCTATGTGTAAAGATCCCTCTTCCCTACACAATAAAATATGTTCCCATTTACAATAATTTGATTAAGGAGAAATGCTTCAAGCATCCGGGAAGAAGAGAAAGGGATGCCCCTACCATTAATGTCAATGGGAAGCTATCCGACTTAATCCTGGGGTAGGTATTATGTCTAAAATATTTGGACCCTGGAAGACCTGTAGTAGATGTGCACATTAATGGCACCATCATCCCAGACACTCTGATCGATCTTTGGGCTACCATTAATGTGATGACTAAGGACACCATCCTCAAGCTCAACCTCCAAGGTTCATTTAGGAAGACCACAATAGTTCTGCAACTTGCAGACCGTTCCATAGTCACCCCTGAGGGAATTGTGAAGGATGTGATGGTCTCCATTGACTCCTAGGAGTACCCTACAAATTTTCTAGTTCTCTAGCCTAAGGCTAAACTTACTGGTTAGCCTCTCATCATTGGGAGTCCATGGTTGGCCATAGCCAATGCTTACATTAGCTGCAGAGCTGGGAATATGACCATCAAGAATGGGCATATGTCCAAACAATTAGTCCTATACCATCCTTCTCAACCTTATCTAGAGCATGATTTACGTTTATGGTTGGAGGAGGAGGAAGAAGATGAGGTTTATTCCACCTAACTTTATGCTTTGGAAACAACAATAGGAGGAGGACAACAAAATGAGGATGACTTAATTGAACACCTGCTCCAAAGTCCAAATCCTGATTCATTACCATTAGAAGAAAAAGTAAGGGAAACCCAAAAAAATCATCCAATTGACTTATGCTTGGCCGATTCCAATCCACTCCGTGTCAAAACCATATAATTAAAGCCAGAGAAAACATTGAAAATTAATCCATCTCTTTCTGCTTTCGAAGAGGAAAAGCTATGCAACATGTCGAGTGAAAACCTAGAAGACTTCACTTGGATTTACAAGGAAATGAAGTGAGTACACCCCTCAGTGTGTACTCACCACATATACATCAAAGAGGGTTGCAAGCCGGTATGGCAACCACAAAGGAGGATGAATCTAGTTCTTAAAGATATAGTCGAAGAAGAACTGCAAAAACTGCTTGATGCAGGATTCATTTACCCTATCTCCGATAGTGAGTGGGTCTCTCCTTTAGTGTTAGTTCCCAAAAAAAATGGTAAGTGGAGGATTTGTGTTGATTACAGGGAGTTGAAAAAATCCACAAAGAAGGATCATTTTCCCCTACCCTTCATCGACCATGTGCTAGACGACCTGGCAGGGAAAAAGTTTTTTTCTTTCCTAGATGGATTCAATGGGTACAACCAAATCCAAATCTACCTAGAAGACTAGGAAAAGACCACATTCACTTGTCCTTGGGGTACTTTTTCCTACAGGGTCCTTCCTTTTTGCCTATGCAATGCTCCTGCCACTTTCTAGAGAGTAGTCTTGAGTATTTTCACCGAATTAGTACATGATGCGGTGGAAATTTATATGGATGATTTTACACCTTATGGTTGTAATTTTCAAGAAGCCCTGACTAACCTAGGCAAAGTATTGCACAAATGCATTGAAATGAAACTGTATCTTAGTTCAGAAAAATGTGAATTCTTAATGACTGAAGGGACCGTGCTAGGTCATTCAATATCTTAGCAAGGACTGCAGGTGGACCTGAACAAAATAACAATCATCCAAAGGGTCCCACCTTTGCAAAAGTAGAGAGATGTCAGGAGTTTCTTGGGGTTAGCTAGATACTACCGAAGGTTCATAAAGGACTTCAGCAAGTTGGCCTCTCCTTTATTTCGGTTGTTGGCCAAAGATTCTGAGTTTATATGGTCAAAAAGCTGTCAAGAAGCCTTAGAAATTCTAAAGGGTAAGTTAACCACTGCAACAATTCACCAAGGCCCAAACTGGGCTCTCCCTTTTCATATTCATGTTGATGCCTCACACAAAGCCATAGGAGCAACCTTAGGTCAGGTAGAGGAGAAACTTCCCTATGCCATCTATTTTATCAGTAAGAACTTGTCAAAGGTTGAGCTAAATTATACAATGACCGAAGAGGAACTCCTGGTTTTTGTGCATTCATTAAACAAATTTAGGCATTACATTACAGGCTATCAAACATTTGTGCATACTGACCATGCTACAATCAAATATTTAATGAAAAAACCATATGTGAATGCTCAAATTATAAGGTGGTTTCTTTCATTACAGTAGTTTGATCTAACCATTGTTGATAAGCTTGGTAAAGAAAATGTCGTTGAATACTTTTTATCTAGGGTGAATCTACCTGTAGGTGAAGAATGAATGGTGGATGACCAATTACCAGAAGAGCACTTGTTTTCTATTTCAGTTCTCTCTCCATGGTTTGCTGATATAGCAAACTATTTGGTATTAGCACAGTCCCCACCAAACTTTCCCTCCAAAGAAAAGAGAAATATAGTTAAGAAAAGTGCCCCCTTCACCTAGATTGGGGGCAATATTTTAAAACTTGGCCCAGATCAAATCTTGAGAAGGTGTGTAAGGGAAGAGGAATTTTTTGACATCCTTTTGAACTGTCATGATGGGCCTTGTGGAAGTCACTTTGCATCAAAGAGAACAACATTCAAAGTGTTACAAGCAAGCTATTATTGGCCCACTCTTCATCAGGATGTGCAAAAGTACACTAGTCAGTGCGATCGATGCTAGAGGATGAGAAAGCCTACTCCAAGAGATGAAATTCCCTTACAGCCTCATGTGTCTTTCGAGCCATTTGACAAGTGGGGCATGGACTTCATTGGGCCTATCAACCCTCCTTCAAAGAAAAAACAATACATTATTGTGTGCACTGATTATTTGACTAAGTGGGTTAAAACCAAGGAAATTAAGGTAGCAACGAAAGAGAAGGTGGCTAAGTTCCTAAGGGAGAATGTATTCTACAAATTTGGGTACCCTAGAGAGCTAGTCACATACCAAGGTAGCTAGTTTACCTCCAACATTATTGAAGAACTGCTCGGCCATCACAAAATCAAGCATAGGACCTCCACTCCTTATCATCCACAAGCTAATGGGCAAGTGGAGGTGACCAACAGGGCACTGGAGGGCATCTTAACCAAGGTAGTGAGTAGCAGCCAGAAGGATTGGGCATAGAGACTAGTTGAGGCCACCTGGGCCTATTATACCACATGGAAGGCCATCGTTGGATTTACACCCTATGAGATGGTCTATGGGAAAAAGGCTTTGCTATCCATTGAGTTTGAATATAACACATTGAGGATGGCAGTTGAACTATATTTGGATCTCAGTCATGCACATAAAGAAAGATTGTTCCAATTGAATGGCTTGGATGAATTCAGAATGCAGGCCCTCATACATACAGAGATATTTCAGCTTTAGAGGAAGATCTGGCATGATAAACATATTAAGGAGAAGCAATTTCAAGAGGGCGATTGGGCATTGTTATATGATTCTAGGTATAAAGACTTCAAGGGCAAGCTAAGGACAAGATGGCTCAAACCTTATGTGGTGGAGATATGCCATGATAATGGTTCAATGAAAATCAGAATTATAGATGAAGAAGCCATTCCATTTCTTGTCAATGGACATCGATTGAAAATGTACAAGAGGCCTTTATCAAAGCAAGAGTTCATTGACAATATCAATAAAACAGTGATGATGGTAGAGCAAGTTCCAACTCCTCCCTCATCAGGTCACTGAAAAAGAAAAAAGAATAAGGACTTGGGTGAAAACCTCCATGAGGTGCCTGAGTCCCATCTTTGGGTTGAAAAACTCATGAGCGGCCCAATGATGAAAAGAGGAAAAAGAAGAATAAGAAGATCCTTGGGTGAAAACCTTCCTTGAGGCAACTAGGGAAAACATCTAGGGTGAAAACCTCTTTGAGGCAGCCTAGGTGTTTTTTTTTTTTAAAGAGAGAGAAAGATATAATTGTTATTTGCAGGTGGGCGAGAAAGACAGTCAAGGAGAAAAAAGAGGATCCAAAGGGAACCCTGCCTCACACATATCCATCTCCTCCACTCCTTACCATGCATCCCTCCGTCATTTCTATCATTTTTCCACTCCATTGCTTCAATTTATGCGAAGACTGTGTTTTCTATAGGATCCCCTGTAGTCCTACAGGATCCCTTGAAAACCTACAGGATGACCTTGTAGGAATTACAGTGGCCTGGAAAACCTACAGGAGGCAATCCGAGGTCACATGGTAGGTTTGTTAGGTCCCTATAATTCATACTAGACATGATCTAACACCTCACCTCGTCCATTATCATCATCCCTGCACTCACCATTCAAAACAAAAAGAGATCAATTTCTGTTAGTTATGTAAAAAGAAAAATAGAGGAGAGTAAGAGCATTACTTGAATGTCCCTTGCTCCACACACACTCCTACTCCCTTTTTCCATTCATTACACCATCCTCACAGCCACAACCAACAACATGATTAAGGAATTCTGAGGGAGAAATAGCTACATGACATCTTGTAGGAAATCCTATAGTAGCCTATCCGACAAAATGTCAATCATCAGCTACAGGTCTTCACTAGGATGATCCGGGAGCTCCACAACAGTAGCAGCATAAGATCTTCAGTCACATATACCTACAAAAGCCAAGAAACCATCAATAGACAACAAGAGGAGGAAGAAGAATAACCATGTAGCAAATAAACAATGCAACACCTTTGATCTTCGACAACTGCAACATGGCATCAAAACCATAAGTAAGTATCCTGCTTACTCACTCATATGCATCATTTAATCAAAATTTGTAAGGGCTACGAGATAGTTGGTTTATAAGTGAAAAGGTGGCTAGTTAACTTGGCCACCTTCATTCAGTCATCACATGAAAAACTGGGTGTCGTCTCACACGTGGCTGCATTCAACTCAAAGATAGAGGAGGAGTAGGACAAGAAGTGGTTAACTACAGATCTAAGAGGTGGGAGTTGATTATGAGGAGTGGGAAATGATGAGGTTTTAGTGGGGACCAACGGTCCAAAAATGGCAATGTACCTCTGCTGCCAGCACACCACCTCACCCAGAAATACCATAAAGGGAAATAAAGCATCGTTTGCATGCATTCATGCATTCCACCTCCTCGAAAATCCCTCAATCAAGTCACTATGATAACTCTGGCCACTCACCGGAAGAAAGGATCCATCGTTCTGCAATAGAATTTCTACAAGAGCATGCACATGAATACCTACAGGAAGAGTCTACAGGATACAGTCTTCATGATTAGTCTACATGATACATAGAGACGGTCTATAGGATAGGTAGAGAAGAGTTCAAGAGGGGATATCATGGGCATTGTCCACTTCCACCATTCTAAAGAGGTAGGCTATAAAAATCCATCCCCATTTACAAGCAAATGAACTAGAAATTCTCTAAAATCTAGTGAATTTAGCAACTGTGGGAGGTGAATTACATACATAGTAAACTTTTTTTTCCTCCTGAATTTAAAACTTTTGTGTCAACCCTCTCATTTTCTCCTCAAGCCTCACAAGCAAAATGACAGGAGGGTTTAATAGGAGAGAACCCACAAAAAATTTGAGGATACAACACCCCCAAGTGCTTGAAATCTTTACAAGGCAGAACTGGATGGGTTTTTTCGAAAAATTCACGGGGTATGATGATGAGGTGGCTCAAGAATTTGCTCATTCCCTCACTCCACATAACAGAATCCATGCCACTATTTTAGTTAGAGGCCTCACTATATATCTCACCCTAGAGCTCATCAGTAGGGTCACCACACTTCCCTTAGGAATTCCATGGAGAAAATAAGACAAAGGAGACAGTCAGGTGGCAGAAAGGAAATTCTTTTTAGAGGGTGAGGAACCCACAGAGGACAAAAATGGAGTAAGGAGGGATAGTCTGCCATACCCATGGAGTGAGGTAGGCTACCAACTCATCAAATATATCTCATGTGAAGGTAGATATAGTGTTGTTTATGGCTACCATTTTAGGATCCTTGAATAATTAATATTTGGGGTAGAAACACCAGCACCAAAGACTCATCATACCCTATTTCTTGATGTAATCACTCATAGACTCCAACAACAAAGTAAAGGAAGGGAATTCCCAACAATTGGCTCACCATGGGTTGATTAGGATCCTCATTGAGAATTCCCTCCAAAACCTTAGAATCCCTATAACATGGCCTGTCTTTAGAGACCTGCCAGCAGAGGATGACATAAAAACCCTCACTTATGATGTTAGTCCCTCTGTCAATGAGGAGGAGGCAAAACAGGAAGAAGAAGATACAGAGCTAGATAGGGATGAGATGGATGAAGAAGAAATTGATATAGAGGAACATGATGAAGCAAATGAAGAAGAGGGAGAAGAGAAGGAGGATGATGATGGAACAGAGGAGGAAACTAAGGAAGAAACCCACAACAATACCTACATGAAGCAAAAACAATCCTACAAGATACTCTACAAAAAATACAGGAAGCACAAAAATTGGAAGGCAAGGTAGGGGAGCAGCAAGAAACAAAAGAAGAAGACCCTAAAACAAAGGAACCAAGCCCCCAACCTAACCTAGACTCTTACTATCGGTTTATTGAAGGAGGTAGGGTGATGCCTCAAAAATTTGCCATCCCATTGTTTTTCAAACTTGAGAAGGAGAGGGCCAAAACCCACCGATGGATGCAAATCACCAAGTCGAAAGGGGTGGAAGAAATTGGGCACATGGAAGAGAAGCTCAAAGAAATGGGCAAAGAGCTAAGTGTCTTAAGGGACAGAGAAGAAATAATGAGAGACCAACTTGAGAGGGAAAATGCATGGCTGAGGGGACAACTGCAGGAAAGGGAGAACCAACTAGCATGTATGACCATCCTCTCCTTGGAGGCCATCCAGTGTAGGATGCGAGCTAAATCCTATATTCTTTACCTCAAAGAACAATGGTTGCAGTTTCAGATTAAAACATTAGCACAAAGGGGCGCCATGCCATTTCAGGACTACAGGTAGTTTATTGATCTTTGTGATCAAAGTACACTAGAGGATAGAGCCAACATGACTGAGTTTTATTTTCATAACATGGCACTCATAGACATGAATGTTTGGGATCCTAATTCCAAGCTAGGAGATTTACAATTAATGGTTTTGGCATCATGGATGAACCATGAGGAGTCAAGGGCTGCAGAGATAAAACGAATATTGGCCAGAGAACAAAATGAACCTCTTTTCATGAGAGTTGAACAATTAAATCCCATGGCCCTAATCAGCACCCATAATTTGATTGCAAATGACCCTCAACAGGCACCTAGATATCTTGCTGCCCAAGAGAAAGAAATTTCACATTTTGAGGATATGTTTAGGCTGATAGGAGATGATAGTATACATGCCTACCTAAGAAGATGGAACACACTGTCACATAGCTTGAAGATCAGAGAATATCACTCCCCTCAAAGGTTGATAGAGGCACTCAACAAGACACCTATGTATAAGCAATCAATGCAAAGGTTGAAGGTCAATTAGATAGGCCTAAAACTTAGTCCACCACTACTCCTGGGGATGGTAGAAGGGAGAAAAGAAGAAGAAGAAAAGAGGAAGTGGGAAGAGGTAGAAAACAAAGAAAGCTTCTATGAATAAGAAGAAGAGACCACAACAGAGGCACGCGATGTTAGAGAGGCTACCAGAGCCATGAAGGACATGGAAATTGACTAAGTTTCTTAGAGGATGAGAAACACTTTCAATAGGGGGGCGATGATGAGCCTCATCATTGGGTAATTGTATGGGCCTTAATTCACCTCCTAGCTTAGTCAAACCAACTATTCTCACAATTTATTGTATACCTTTGATTATATTTTGTTTATGAGATGAGTTAGAGTTGGATATTTTGCTTTGTGGTCTAATGTGCATTTAATGCAGGATTAAAATATAAAAGTAATGAATTTTGGCAAAGACCTTGGTCAAACTCGAATGGGACAAGGGAGAGGAATTATAGGAGGTAAATGCCCCTCATTTACTACCCCTCCATTCGAATGTTCCTCCATCAACTCAGAGCAAACAACCAAATCATGAAGACTAGAAAGCAGCTGAGCAAGTGAAAGACAATGCACTAGTTGATCTTGAGTTTGGGATCTGAGCCCCCCTAATTTTAAAGAAGTCATTGGAGACTTCATATGTATAACTCTACTCTATTTTTAGCTGCAAGACTTGTGACCGTTTTTGATGTAATCCATTGTTTTGATAATAAGAACGAGTTTGTTTTGAGCCAGCACTGAGTTAGCTCAGAGGGCTGAAGCTCTTGGGCTAGGGCCCAACCCTAGCAATCAAGGCTCCTCTTCATTGTACATGTATGTTAGCATAGATTCATAGTTTGATTGTTCATTTGCTTAAGTAGCTGCATTTCCATTATAGCAATGTAGGTTAGATTGGTTGTATGTTAGTTTGCTTCCATTTGTTCCTTATTTCAGTTAGCAAGTTAGCAAGGAGAAAAAGGATCACCACAAGGTTGTCAGTAGGTGCCTTAGCCTCATTGCCTCCCTCTGGGATCATGACTTGAGGAAGAGACCCTTCAGCAGCCCCAAAAACACAGATTTATATTTCTTGCATGAGCTTTGGAGTTTGTTTTCTTGATTCAAAATTTGGTTCATTTCATTTTCATATTTTTCCATTACTCTATTTTTTCAATAAGATCTCACTCATGTTCTCATTTCCTTCAGCACTTTCTTCATGCATAATATGGGAAATTGATTCATGCTTTTCTAGCTTATGAAGATGTATCTTGTTGCATAGTTCTTGAAAGACACACATGTTTAAGCATTGCAGGTACTTCAGGAGGAGGTCTAGACTTCATCACCAGCATCCATATTCCACCTCATCAACCTTAACCATCTCTTGTTCCACCATCACCCTCACTAGTTTTTTGCCCTTTTTCATTGAAATTCCCCTAGACACATTGAGTGAATCTAGGCATTTCTTCTCTTGGATATTGACTCCTGAAGTGTTCTTAGACCTTATAACGCCCTATCCCACTCCTCACACACCTTTTATCAGCTTCCCAACACCTCCAACACCTCACAATTAGCTCTCGGCCATATCTTGTAGGTTTCCTGTAACTCCTATAGGATCAACGTGTAGGTTTCTAATACATCCTGTAGGTTTTCCTGAAACGGCCTGTTTTGAGGCTGAATTGATGGGGAACCTCTAGGAGGTCACAAAAAGCCTCCTAGGACCCTTCCACCCCATCCAATCACTCCATAAGGCTTTTAGCCATCCTCAACCACCTTCCATCCACCTGTCACATCCACAAGAACAATTAAATTGCATGCTTGAGTTTACCAAAAAACCCAAAAAAGTGAAAACATATTTAGTTTAGTTTTCTTGCTCACACATTAGTATGGTTTGATGCTCTTTACTTCTATAACTTAGATAGAAACATTAGGTTAGTGTTGATTTAGAAATTCTGTGAGCATAGTTGTTTAAATGGTTAATTAGGATATGGTGTGATTTAGCATTACATGTTGTTTTCCTTATTACTGTAGTAGAGTAGCTCTCTTAGAATAGATTTCCTCTTCTTCCATCAAAGAATCAAGCTTCTTCTCACTCTATAGAAGTCTGGCTTGGAACCCCTGGGGTCTCTTGCTGGTTGAACGGTGACAACAGGCAAGACCTTCACTTTTACTTGTGTATATAACATTATCACCTCCAAGTTTGTACGAACTCTGGGTTGATAAGTAAAGCTGGTAACCTAGGAGTTGCAGTGTCCTTGTTGCAATACTAGTTCTCATCAACGATATTGATTGGAATTTAATGAAAGATAAGTTTGAATTTCTTGTTCATATTTCAATAAATCCAAAAGAATATGAATCTTTCAAAAGTATCCCAACATGCATTAGTTATGGAGCTCCCAAATCTACGATGAAGGAAGTTGCTGTTCCAAGTGACTGTTCATTTCCCCTCATCAAAAAGCTCCATTCAGGTAGGTTGAGGTTGGAAAAATTGAGAGTCCATTAGTTGATCTCCCACCTAACATATTCATAGTTCAAACACACGTTTGGACTGTGAGTTCAATTTCTCTAATGATGTTCTTTCTCCTCGCCATCCATCCATTGGTTATTTTGGTCCTCCCGATTGTGAGTTTTTGTGTTCACCAGTTTCAATCATTTTTGATGTTCATGAGGATCAAACTCAGGATGGAGTTAGTGTTGACCATCCAACTTGTGATATCATTTATGATGAATATGTGTGGGATTCTATCTTTGAACAAGAATCTATGTTGCAAGTTGATGTTTCTCCTTGTTCACCTCTCCCTCATTATCCTAACATCTTCCATGATTCTGTCATTCCTGTTGATTCTATCGCAGAATCAGTTTCTGACAATGTTAATTTTGATCATACTTAGAAATCATGGAATGTCATTTTTTCATTTGAACATGGAGTGGAGGAATTTTCTCTTTCGGATCTTTCTCGTCTATCATCTGATCATTATGAAGCAACAAAGGGTGACATTTCTTGCTTCCAATCTTCCCCTCTGATCTAAACATAAAAAAAGAATGCAACAAATTATAGATATAACCATAAATACATAGATGTAGTAGAAATACTACTTCATTTCATTAATATCAAATACTAAAATATGCATACAAACAGAATGAAAATAAAACTAACTCGGGCGATGGTGGCTTATCTTTGACATGAGATGTGGTAGCTACATGCCTGTAAACTATATTACAATGAGGCACGAATGCATATTTATTATTTAGAAATAATGGAAAACCCTAAACATCCAAAAACCTAACATTAGGAGATGAAGCTCCAAAACTATGGGCCCCATTTGGGTAAATTGGTACATCAACTTCTTGAGGTCATAACTTTGGCATACGATCTCCGTTTGATGCACAAAATACTTTGTTAGAATGATATATATAAGGAATACAACTTTCAAGTGGAAACCATTAAAAAAATCCCCAAAGTTTTCCCCAGTTTTCCCAAAAAACGTCATTTAGGGCCTCGAAACGGCTCCGGAAGTTCAGGACCCGAAAAATTGCTAAAAATAGTAAACTACGCTACAATCAAGGAAATTGAAAAACTGAAAGAGACAGTGGTGGGGGTCCAAGTGGAATAGGTGGCCACCATCATCCACTTGGATCACCCTCTTTATGATTGATCAGATCAAGAGGATGCCTCTGTTTATGATGATGAACTTTCTGATTATGGTTGTCATGGTCTATTCATTAATTCATCTTGTCACAACTCTGATTTTTCTGCTGTCAATCTTTCTAAGCCACTAGTTTTTGATGATATACAATTTGATGTCAGGCTATCGAGGCATTTCATCCCGAGCTAATGGTTATGTGAAGTTCTCGCAGTCTTGATGCTAGTTCCAATCATGATCAGAATAGCCCTTTATCTCTCAAGGATCCTCATCATTCAATCATGCAAATTGAAAATCCATCCATATCTCAATTTTCACATCCTCCATTTATTTTGTACGATGCTATTTCTCAATCATTGGAGGAATCATACTTGGAAAGCCCTATTGTGAAACATACATTTTTCTCTTTCTTTATGTTTTCCAAGTTTAGAAGTTTGAAAGATCGCTCTTGAATGTGTTTTCATTGTGATGTGCATAAGCACCATCATGCATCCGCAAAGTGTCTTGCATTCTATTTCTTTTTCAATTTTTTTGCGTGCATTTTCACTCTTCCAATGTTATGGCATGTATCGATTTATCTTTCTTGTATGTTTTTGTGCTTGAATATCTTTCTTGATTCGGATTCCCTCACCTACATAGGCCAGCCTATGCATCGATGGTTACACTGGAAGTTTCATTTTATGTGAGCCTAACCTATTCTCGGTTAGTTTAGGAGTAGGAGTAGTTTGTTTGTTTTCTTTGTTTTGATTTACTTTCCATCCTGCCCCTTTCCTTTCCTTTTCTTCATAGGAGATTCTTCGCATGAGACTGTGTTGGGTTTTCAAAGAAAGCATGTTGAATTTCGTGAGAAAATTGTACTAATGTCAATTCTTGGGTATTTGTTTATTCCCTCTCTTTTCATGGATCTTTCACCTTTAGTCAATGATACCTTGATGAAAAATATGTTCTTTTCAGAGAAAACCATAGTGGAATCATGATGCTTAATCTTTAACTAGTACCACCTACTCTAATCAATTTTGTAATTGTTCATTTTTGTCTTGTCAGCTAAGTCAAGTAGACTAAGGAGGGGAGGAACTTTAACAAGTTAACTATATTTCAGAGGTGTATAAATATTATTCTCGAAAGGGACAACCTATTCTTCTCTCAATAAGCTGCGATCCCTCTTTTCCCCATTAAATCAATAAGTGCCTATGCACAGTTCTTTGAACAAAAAAAAAAAATAATAGAAGGCAAAAGAAGAGAAAGGCTTCCTGCAAATAGAGGTGAAGAAAGCAACTCCATTGGGGTATTGTCCAGGCTTGCTGGCAATGGAACAATGTTTGTGTCCCTGAAGTGACTCCGATGGGGTACTGTCTAGGCCTACTGGCGGCGGAGCAACACCAGAGATGAAAACTAAGACTTGATTTGAACTTAAACAAGAACACTACAACTTATGGATATAATCATAAACAAAGAGATGCAGCAAAAAAGAACAATAGAAAAATACTGAACTATGGTTACAAATAGAATGGAAATAAGATAACTGGAGCAATGGTAGCTTATCCCTGAGAAGAGATGTGGTGGCTACATGCCTATGAACTGAGTTACAATTAGGCTCAAAGGCCTTTTTATTATTTAACAATAAGAGAAAACCCTAAACAACCAAAACCATAACCCGAGGAGATGTAACAACAAGAGTTTATGGGTCCCGTTGGGGTTAGTTGAGTAGTGAACTTCCCGGGGTCATAACTTGGTCATATTATATCTGTTTGACATGTATGATACCTCATTGGAAAGATCTATTCGAGGACTACAATTGCCAAAGTGATTTATGTTGAAATCATTGAAGGAATGCTTCCAAAAAATTTCGTTTAGGGCCTCAAAATGGTTCAAGAAGTTAAGGATTCAAAATATTTTCAAAAATAGTAAAGTCTGCTATAATTAAAGAAACTAAAAAATTGAAAGAAAAATGGTGAGGGTCAAAGTGGAATAGGTGGGTGGCCACCAATATCCACCTAGATCAGTCCTTCTCCCTTAGGAAGAAATGGTCCCCATTACGTTGAGTTCCTCCATGAGATGAGGAAACTTTTTCTAAACTTGGCCCCTGGTGAGCCATTTGCCTTGGTGAAGGAGTTGGCCCGCTTTGACAACTCGATATAGCTATATCCTCTATTGCTGAGTGTTCTTGATCTATGTGTCCATGATATGATCAGTTGTAGGTTGTTCCATGTAGTCCGGGTTGAGCTCTGTTGGTGTGAGTTGTTTTGCAATGTTAGATGTGTCCAATAATGGTGGAAAGTATGGTTGAAGGCGATCTACATTGAACACTGTTATAAAATTATATATTACAGAGCAATGGAACACATAAAATATATTGCAGAAATATAAACAAAGAAAAAACATAAAACAAGAGAGACACAAATATACGCAGTTCACCCAATTTGGGCTATGTCCACGGAGAAATAGCCAGTCCTTCCTTTTATATTATCGAACAGCCTAAAAAGATACAACCTACAGTAGATCCACTCTAATTCCATCTTCGCTCTCACACAATCTCCTCTCTCTTTCTCACTCAGAATACAGATCTACATAGATGTGATACAATTCCCTCATATATAGCAAGGGTTTTCCTTCTAGGGAAGAAAACCCTAAATTAAACATAACTTCTACCGTTAGATCTTAGCCTAATGAACGACCCAAATTGACTATGAAATGACAACATTTTACAAGGCAATTTTACATATATTTTTAGCTTTGGGACACTACCCCCAATCCCTCGCTGGGGGGGCTCCCAAAGATCACAGCCACCCTCTCCTGACCCCCCTTGCAGCACCAATATTACAAGCGGTGTTGCTGCCACATTACGAACTGGGGTGTAATGCGGTGATAGCTCTAAATATATAAGATAATCAGGCTCCACACCCAACAATCTCCCACTTGGATATTGATTATAGCAACTCCACTGCTACTTCATTTGTTGGAAAATGAATCCACTTTGGACCTAGCTGTTTCTCATCTTCATCATCATACTTGAAGACCAATTGAAACCAAGCAATATCTCAATTTATCCTTGGTTACAACTTTTGTTAACATATCTACAGGATTCTGGCTAGTGTGTATCTTTTCCAGCTTCAATTGTCCATCTTTCAACATTGACCGTATGAAATGATACTTGAGTTGTATATGTTTTGTCTTGGAATGAAATGTAGAGTTCTTTGCAAGATGTATGGCACTCTAGTTGTCACTATGTAACCTGCCCAACTCCTGCTTCTTACCCAATTCATCTAGAAACCTTTGTAACCAAATCATTTCTTTACTAACCTTTGTAGGAGCAACATACTCTGCTTCCGTTATTGAGAGTGCAACAACACTTTGCAATTTTGAAACCCAATTGACAGCTGTTCCACCTACAATAAACACATACCCTGTGGTGTTCTCCTGTTATCTCTATCACCCACCATATCTACATCAACATATCCATGTAAAGCAATGTTTGAACCACCAAAGCATAATGCTTGATTTTTGGTACCTCTCAAATACCTGAGAATCCACTTCATTGCCATGCAATGTTCTTTTCCTGGATTGTTCATGTACCTGCTTACAACTCCCACTGCATGTGTAATATCAGGCCTTGTGTAGACCATTGCATACATTAAGCTTCCACCTACTCATGCATATGGAACTTTAGACTTATAAGCCATTTCTTCCTTAGTCTTGGGACACACCTCCTTACTTATTTTGAAATGGGTAGCCAAAGGTATACTAATTAGTTTTGTATTTTGCAGATTAAATCTTTTCAACACCTTTTCTATGCACTCACTCTGAGACAATGTTAATTTTCGATTCTTCCTGTCTCTAGTTATTCTCATACCAAGGATTTCTTTTGCAGCACCCAAATCCTTCATTTCAAATGATTTCACCAATTTTATTTTGAGCACATTTATTTCCTGCATTTTAGAACCTGTAACAAGCATGTCATCTACATACAATAGCAATATAATATAGCTACCATCATTTTGCCTTTTGAGATAAACACAATGATCAGAGTGACATCTAGTATAACCTTGTTTAGACATAAACCTGTCAAATTTTAGATACCACTGCCTTGGAGCCTGTTTTAAGCCATATAAGTTGTTCTTCAACTTGCATACTAGTTTCTCCTTCCCTTTTGCCTCATATCCTTGTGAATGCTGCATATATATCTCTTCCTCCAAATCCCCATGGAGAAAGGTTGTCTTTACATCTAACTGCTAAATATGCAAATCTTCAGCTGCTACTAGACTCAAAATAGTACTGATTGAAGTCATTTTAATAATAGGAGAAAATATCTCATCAAAGTCTATACCCTTTTTTGTGCAAATCCCTACACCACAAGTCTAGCTTTATATCTTTTTCTACCTTCATCTTCTTCCTTCAACCTGTAAACCCATTTATTCTACAATGTTGTTTTACCTACAAGTAGCCTAAATACCAAGTCTGGTTATGTGCTAAGGAGTCCATCTCTTCTTTCATGGATTGCTCCCACTTCTTCCTGGTTTCTACCTACATTGCTTCTTCATAACATTCCGGTTCACCAGAATGAGTCAAAAATACATAATATAATGAAGGAGAGTATCGTTCAGTGAGTCTACTTATCCCGGTGTATCTTCTAACACCACTTTTAGACGTTTGAGGTGCTTTTTTCTGTTGTGGTTGTTGTTGTTGTTCTGGCTATTGATCATTATGATTTTCAAGCAGCTTCACTTTTTCTATGATCTGATTAAGCACTGTGTATTCTATGTTTTCTTTTTCTTGTTTCTTTTCCTGCATCTGATCCTTATACAAAGCATTTTCATTGAATATGACATCTCTTCTCCTAATGATTTTGTGTTTTTATAATCATAAAAGCGATAACGAAAATCATTAACACCATATCCAATAAAGGTACTTTTCATTGATTTTGCCTCAAGCTTTGTTCTATTTTCTTTATTAATGTGGACAAAGGCTTCACAACCAAAAGTCTTTAAAAATGAGTAGTTTACCTTTTTACCTGTCCATGCCTCCTCTGGAATACCACCATCCAAGGAACTTGAAGGCCCTCTGTTTATTAGATAAACAGTAGTATCTACAACATTTGCCCAAAATTGTGAAGGAAATCTTGCATGCAATCTCATGCACCTTGCACACTCCATGATTGTCCTGTTCATCCTTTCTAACACCGTTTTCTTGTGGTGTTCCTGGAACTATCTTCTCTCTGCTAATTCCATTCTCTAAACAGTACCTTCAAACTCTTTACTGCAATATTCACCTCCATTGTCTGATCTAAGACACTTCAATCTTTTTCCTGTCCCATTTTCAACCAAAGCTTTCCATTTCTTGAAAGTATCAAATACATCATATTTAATTTGAATACAATAAATCTAGGTTTTTCTGGTTGCACCATCAATAAAATTAACATAATAATGAGAGCCACTAAGAGATGATACCTGAGCAGGTCCCCATACATCTGTATGCACAAGCTCTAATTTTTCACTTTTCCTTTTTTTCCCAACTTTGAGGAATATGACTCTCTTCTGTTTTCCATAAACACAATTCTCACAAAATTTAAAATCAACATGCTTCAAACCTGGCAACAAATTTCTTGAGTGAAGAATTTGCATCCCCTTCTCACTCATGTGCCCGAGCCTATGATGCCACAATGCCGTATTTTCTCCTATAGAGGTTAAAGCATTAACATAATTAGAAATACCATTGCATATATACAATGTACCAACCTTTTCTTGTTGTACTATTACCAGGGCTCCTTTAGTGACCTTCCAGGTTTTATCTGTAAAAGTAGTTACATAGCCTTCACCTCCCAATTTCCCTGTTGAAATCAAATTTTTCTTCAAATCTAGAACATGCCTTACCTCCTTCAATAGCCATTGATTTCCATTCTGTTCTTTTATGAAAACCATACCCATTCCAATGATTTTACAGGGTTTATCATCACCCAACCAAACTTGTCCAAAATCTCCTTGAACATAATCATGAAAATGTTTCCTATTAGGTGTGGCATGGAATGAGGCCCCTAAATCTACCACCCAGGCATCAATAATATTTTCTAAAGAAAGAATCAAAGCATCTTGCAACACATCACCTGTCACACTCACTTCATGATTCTTTTCTTACTACGCGCCTCCTTCTTTTCCCTTCCGAGATTTGCAGTCTTTCTTCAAGTGTCCTTTCTTCCCACATTTATAGCACACAATCCCTGATTTGGACTTGGATCTGCCTTTCCTTGACTTACTGTGATATCCTGGGCTCTTTCCTCTTTCCATTTTTCTTCCCCTAGTCTCTGCAGTCAAAGCATTACTTGATGTCTCACCGGAGCTTTTCCTTCACATTTCCTTGCTAAGCATTGCACTAACAACATCACAAAACTTAAAGTAATAGATCTAGAGACAAAGTTACTAATGGCCATAACTAAACCATTCCAACTTTTTTGGCAATGAGCACAGAAATAACAGATCCCTAAATTCATCATCAAAAGTTACCCCTACAGAACTTACTGACTGGTAACTATATTAAATTCATTTAAATGATCAGCAATAGATCCACCTTCTAACATCTTCATATTAAATAAACACTTCATAAGAAATACCTTATTTGAGGCCAAGGGCTTTTCATATAGTTTGGCCAATGCCAACAGTAAACCCTTTGTTGCCGTTTCCTTTGAAATATTAAAGGCCACTGACGTGGCTAGGCACAACCGTATTGTTCCAAGTGCCTTTCTATCAAGAATATCCCATTATGTGTTCGTCATACTCGTCGGCTTCTTTGTCTTTCCACTCAATGGTCAATAGAAATCTTTCTGATACATATAATCTTCCATTTGCATCTTCCACAACTGGTAGTTTTGGCCATTAATTTTTTCGACCCTGAACCTACCATCTTCTGCCATTTCTCCCACTCGAACCAGGAACCCTTCTCTCCTACGAGTTTATAAGCCAAATAGACCTTCGTCTCTGATACCAGTTGTTAGAAAATTATATATTACAGAGAAATGGAACACATAAAATATATTATAGGAATATAAACACAGAAAACGCATAAAACAAGAGAGACACAGATATATGTGGTTCACCCAATTTGGGCTACATCCATGGAGAAACATCCAGTCCTTCCTTTTAGATTATCCAACAAATTGAAAAGATACAACCTATAATAGATCTGTTGTAATTCCCTCTTCACTCTCACACAATCTCCTCTCTCTTTCTCACTCAAAAAACAGATCTACATAGACGCAATACAATTCCCTCATATATAGCGAATTGGGGTCGAATGCGGTGATACCTCTGAATAAAGAAGATACTTAGGCTCCATACCTTTGAGTTGCCACCACATTTGAAATGGGGTCTAATGCGGTGATACCTTTGAATAAAGAAGAAAATCAGGATCCACACCCAACAAACGCTAAGTGTAGACCAAGGAATGGTGGGATGCTGAGCTCGAAGGCATTGTCCCTGATGGACTTGGTTATGGTGTATGGCCCATATCAGAGAGGGGGAAGCTTGTGGTGGGGCCTAATAAGGTGATCCTTCTACAAATGTAGCCAAAATTTGTCGCCCACCTGGAACTTGTGTGGCGCTCGATGCTGATCATGGTGTTGCTTGTACTTAGCATTAGCTCTGTCCAATATATCATGGACCTATTGGCGGGATGTGTTGAATACGCTCAATGAAGTTGTTAACCCTTTCAGCTTCGGACTGCACGTGAGCCAAATCTCCCTAAGTGGCTGCAAATGGTATGACCACATCAATGGGGCATAATGGCTGAAATCCCAGCCCTACCTGAAAGGGATTGTGGCCTGTTGAGTTGTGGAGAGCTCTGTTGTAGTTGTGTTGGACATAGGGGAGACTGTCATCCCATGCGGGTGGATGCTTTGAATTTTACATGCACATAATGTGTCTGATCATCCTGTTGACAACCTCTATTTGGCCATTAGTTTGTAGATGGAAAGATGTGGACTTAGTAAGTATTGTATTCAACATCGACCAAAGACTTGACCAAAATGCACTCAAGAATCTGCTGTCTCGATCTGAGATAATGGACCGCGGGATCCCAAAGTGTACCCATAGTCACTCAAAGAAGGGCTTAGCAATGGCCTCTTCTATGATACTCTTCTTGCAGGCCGCCATGATGGCCATATTAGAGAATCTGTCGACAACCACCAAATGCAACCGTTGCCATGCTTAGTAGAAGGAAGACCTGACATATAATCCATGGAGACAGATTCCCATGGCCAACTAGGAGTAGGTGGAGGAGTATAAAGTCCTTGCTTCTTGATGGTTAGGTTTTTAATGGTGCAGGAGGTGCACGATCTAATGTACTGCCCAACATTCTAACAAAGTTTCGGCCAATAATTACACTTTTGCAATACTGCCACTGTTTTCTCTACTCCAAAATGTTGAGTGACCCGACTGTAGTGCTCCTCCCAAATCATCTTGGTACGCTCACTTGAAGGAACACAGATGTGTCCCAAGTGGCATAATAGTGCATCTTGAAGGTGAAAATTTGTAACTTTATTCCCTTCTAGAAGTGTCTGGTATATGTTGCCAAATTCTAGATCGCTCTTGTAAAGATGGGGCCACCTCGATGTTTCAAGCCCACAGGAGTCGAGCACAGTTATTAGTGCCATGATTGGTGGTCGACTGAGGTAATCAACGACATTAATGGTGTTGTCCTTCTTATATTTAATGTTCAAATGGAACTATTGCAGATAGGTGGACCATTTCTGATGGCGATCATTCTGCAACTCTCCTTGTGTCTATATGAACTATAGAGGCTGGTGGTCTGTGTGGATGACCATTTCCTTCCCCAGAATGTAATGCTTACATTGATGGCAAACCTTCACAATGGAATACATTTATTTATCATAAGTGGGGTACTTTTGGATTGTGCCTGAAAGTGTCTCACTCTGGTAAGCCACTAGATGCCCATGTTGAATAAGAACCACACCAATAGCATAGTCAAAGGCATGTGTCTCAATATCAAATGGTTGTTTAAGGTTTTCTAATATGAGCACTGGTGTCGAGCAGATATGATTTTTCAACTTAGAGAATGCCCATTGTTAGGTTTCCAACCAAAATAAATTTTCTTTCCCTTTGTCATTGGTGACTTGACTTAAAGGCTAAATGATATGAGAGAACCCCAACATGAACCTACTGTAGAAATTGGCAAGACCAAAAAAGCTGTAGAGCTCTGTTAGAGTAGTTGGGGCTGGCTAATACCAAATGACTTATATCTTTGATGGGTCCACATGTACACCTTTCTCATCAATGATGTACTCAGGTATTGAACCTAGGTCAGGTCAAAGGTGAATTTCTCCAAGTTAGCACACATCTTGTGTTGTCGAAGGGTTTGAAGGACCTGTTGAATATGGTGGAGGTGCTCTTCCCAACTCTGGTTGAAGATCAAGATGTCATCTAAATACACCACCATGAATGCATTGGTGAAGGGTCACAAGATGTCGTCCATTAGTCTCATGAAGGTTGCAGGGATGTTCATCAATCTGAACGGCATAACCAACCATTCGAAAAGACCCTCCTTGGATTTGAATGTAGTATTCCACACATCAAAGGGTTTGATAAGCCCCTGGTGATAACATGACTTCAACTTAATATTGTTAAATTATTTTTCCCCCTTGAGCTGGTCCAGAAGGTCATCAATTCGCGGGATTGAGTACCTATTCTGAACAATGATCTTGTTCAACACCTGATAGTCAATACAGAGCCTCCAAGTCCCATCCTTCTTCTGTACCAATATAACCAGGCTCTCACAGGGTGATGAGCTTGGCTTGATGTGCCCTTTTTGCAGTAGTTCTAGAATCTGCCTCTTGATCTCATCATTCTCCAAAACAGAGTGTCGATAGATCAGTCCATTGGGCAATGGTGTGCCCAGGGTTAGATCGATGGAGTGCTTGACCTGATAGTGTAGAGGTACCCTTGCGGGTGAGGAAAAAATATCCCCGTACTCCTCCATGTCCTTGTCCATCTGCTGTTGCTGTGCAGAGGAGCCCTGCTTGGAAGTTGTGGACATAACCTTCTTGCTTTCTTAGGGTGGGGAATCATAAGAAAAACAAATTTGATGGTCTCAAAAATGATCTTATTGCATTTCTTTGTAGTGATCAAAGATATGATGGTAGGCGGGGCTACCTCCGATATCATGTACAACTTATGAGCCAAAGTAATAATCATAGAATGAGGTCTAGACTCATATACAACATGTCGCTTCCACAAGTATGGTTTTCCTAAAAATACATCAGAAACTTCAAGAGGGGCAGCATCACAAAGTACCTCATCTATGAATGGATTGATGCTGTAAGGAAGGCAACACTACTGGCTGACTCAAAGATCTCATCCTTGGTGAAGACACCCAATGGTGTACAAATGTGGATTGTTGTGGTCTTTAGGCCCAGCTGCTTCATGACCTTTGCTGAAACGAGGTTATTTTGGCCCCCTCTGTCGACAGTGAACTGCAACAAAGAACCCTTCACCCACATCTATGAGTGGAAGAGGCATTCCCCCTCCTCTGGATCTTCAGGCTCAATTTTCTCGATCTTTGTGGTGGTCACGGTGGCACTGGGCTCCACATCAATGATCTGCTTCCCTTTGTCAGTTCCTTTATTAGGTTCAGATTCAAAGTCAAAACATATGTCTAATTCAAAAGCCTTTAGGTCAACCACTAGTGAATGCTTGCCCCAAAACTCATTTGTATTGTGAGTGGAGATCTTATGGAAGTCATACCATTTTCCCATGTCCTTCTTCATCTTCGTGGTGTTTTTCTTTTCTTGCGACTTCAGCAGGTTATCGTGGGTAGCTCTACCTTGGCTTGTTCCTTTGTTCTATGATTTGGGGATGCCTTTTCCTTGCTTTGGACTCACAATCCAATGTCCCACTTCTTCTGTTTATACTTCTGCTCAATATTTACACCATACCGATACGTTGTGCCAAGCGAGGAGATGTCGAGGAACTTCATCTTGTCCTAGATGTACTTTTGTAGACAACCACGGTACTTGAGCATCAAATGCTGCTCAATATACTTGATACCCAACTTCATGTAAAGGGTATGGAAAGTATTTGTGAATTCTGGCATTTTTTGGTCCCTTCCTTGTTGTAGCATGGTCCACTTTATGTATTTATCTTCATAGCTCCCGATAGGGTAATACTATTCCTTAATGGCATCTCAGAAAGAATTCCAAGTGGGTGCGACTGAAAATAATGAGGGTTCAATCTCATCCTTTTGTTCACAGTAGGTTTCCTACCAGTCCTTGACAAGTGGGGTGACTTTGGGAAGTGCAAAATTAATCTTTTCCCAATTGGTAAAGTCATGAAATAAAAAATACCTTTGCAATAGATTTAACCATTTATCTACAATATCTGCATCTATTAGGCCTTTTAATATGGGAATATCGAATTTAACTTATACCTTAAAAGGAGTAGTGCCTCTAGAGTGGCTGTTGGATGAAGATGCATCGCTTGTGGGTAACCGTCAAAGGATCTAGGAAAAGTTATCCATCATCGTGTCCCTCTATCGCTCGAGGACTTCCTTGAGGAAAATTTTGAAAGGATCTCTTGCCCCCTCATCTTTCTTTTCTTCTGCCATGGGAGTTCGTCGGGTTTTGCAAGGCTGATCCTGCAATGGTTCAACCAGATCGAGCCCTAACTACTTATACCCTGACCACGTTGGGGACATGCAAAGAAAAATAGAGAAAGAGTAGGCTGCTCTGATATCACTGATCCAAACTTAAACAAGAACAATACAAATTATAGATATAATCATAAACACAAAGATGCAGTAGAAAAAAAACACTTCATTTCATTAATAGAAAAACATTGAACTATGCTTAAAATAGAATGGAAATAAGATAGCTCGAGCAATGGTGGCCTATCTATGAGAAGAGATGTGGCAAATAAATGCCTTTGAAATAAGTTATAATGAGGCTCAAGGGCCTTTTTATCATTTAAGAATAAGAGAAAACCCTAAACAACCAAAACCCTAACTCGAGGAGATGTAACACCAAGCATTTATGGGCCCCGTTGGCGTTAGTTGGGCAGTGAACTTCTTGGGGTCGTAACTTGGTCATATTATCTTCATTTGACACATATGATACCTTGTTGGAATAATCTCTCCAAGGAATACAAATACTGATGCAATTACCTCAACAATCACTAGAGGATTTTTTCCAAAAAACATCATTTAGGGCCTCAAAATGACTTTGGAAGTTCAGGACCCGAAAAATTGATAAAAATAAATGCTACAATTAAGGAAACTAAAAAACTAAAGGAAAAAATGGTGAGAGTCCAAGGGTAATAGGTGGGTGGAAACCAATATCCACCTAGATCAAGACCCTGACAATCATTTTTCATTTCTGTATCTATACACTCCTCGTACCCAATTGAAACAACTGAGTTTGACTTGTCTTTGTTAGAGTGTCGCCGATGAAGAGAATGGTAAGGAATATATATTTAACTTGATATATGTAAATAAGATATGAATATCAATGAAATAAGCAATACTTCTTGAAGAGTTAGACTTTTTTTACATGAGCTAAGATACATACAAAGAGCTAGAATTTTACGAGTGCATTGCCAAGTGTTGTAGCCGCAACAACCACCCTCCAATTTTTTTCCCATGCTTTGATTTTGGAACCTCCCTTGTATCCACATGAGCTTATCTTTCACTGTCATCAAGTTTTTATGTTATGATAAATAATTATCTTTTAATGCTTTGCTTGTGATGCATTGATCCCTATTTGATATCTTTCAATCACAAGTTATCTCTTGACTTGACCTTGCAGCGTTGTTGGGCTTGCCTCTAGAAACTCACAGGGGCTTCATTGAGGGAGAAATACCATACCATGTGGGTTCATATTGGGGTGTATATATTGAGGAAAAAATGACATAATATATTGAGCATATATTAGGGGGTAAATGGTTTTCATATTGGCAGGTATAAAAAATGCAGCTCAAAGTTAATGAAAAAATATAAAGGGGTATAACAAATTTTAATGAAAAAATGGATACTTACAATATCTAGTGAAAGTAGGGATTTTTAAATTGGGAAGGTGTATTGGGTTCATATTGGTATGGGGTTAAATAATGTGATTTTTAGAGGTATTTTCCAATACATAGTCAAATTAGGGGTATTTTTTAGAATGCCACGAATGCACGTGATATGTTAGAGGTTCATTGGGTGAAGCCCCCGTGTAGAAACTGCACAAAATTGGAAGGCATGCCAACCTTAATGATTTGAATTGTGAACTCAAAATGTCAAGTCTACCTTAAGCTCAGAAACTGCGCAATCTTGGATGGTAGCCAAGCCCTGAGCTCAGAAACTCCGTAAAACATCCTTTCTCTAAGAAATTGCACAATGCACTAAGTCTAGAAGTTGCCTAGTCGTTGGAATTGCACAATCTTCCTTGGTAGTATGAATGGATGATTTTCCTAAAAAAGAAAAAAAGTAAAAAATCAAAAAGCATCCCTCGAAAATAGGGAGTGGATAATTAGTTTCCGGAAGGATGACATATCTTGTTATTTTTGGAATTCCACCAAGTGTCATTTTTTCCTTGATTTTAGGCATGTGTGTCATAAACCCTAACCAACTTAAATCTATATAATGGATGCCCCTAGATCTCATTTGTACATTCAGTATTGGATCTCTAGCCTTCCAAAGGAGATCAAGGAGCCTTCGACAGTGTTTGTGACGCTTTTCTGTGTGAGTTTTTCTTTTGTTGTCTTTTGTCGCTTTTCTATCACTTTTTGTTGTTTCACTTTTGTGAGTGCTATTTTTCTTGTTTCTTTTCATGGTTTTGGAAATTTTAGGTTATATTAGCTTGTACAAGTGTTTTTTTGGTTTGCCATTTTCCTTTTACAATTGTCGCATCATTTGCCTTATTTTTGCCCATTAGTGGTCACCATTTCGATGACTCCCTATGCATGTTTGTTTTTCCTTTTGCATGTTGATCTTCTGCACTTGCTCTTCACTGATCCATCTATCGTTAGTCATATTTGCACTCTAACTTGCACCATCACTCAAATCTTCTAGTTTCCCATAGTCCTTTTGGGTAGATCTTCCATTCCCTTCGCTAACAGTTGCCTTGTCTAGTTGGGCATTATGTAAGTCTAAGGATCAAAATTTATGATTGGCCTCTAAGACTGTGCAATGCATAGTACCTGGCTAGCCCAAATGCACATTGTATAGTTCTAGGGCTCAATCCTATCCCTTCGCCACTAAGACTATGCAATAAGCAATCTCTCCCTCTGTTTTCCCAGGCTGAGACTATGTATTGCACAATCTCTAGCCTCAAGCTGCTCCCCTGAATGCTAAGACTACACAATGCACAATTCATGCATCCAGTCCTTATCCCTTCACCTCAAGAATTTTGCAATCCTTCCCTTTAGTCATGTGAGTTTTGGTGTGATATTTATTTGCGATTTAATTTTCTGAAGCTAATTCATCTTTTCCATGAGTGCATTTTCCTCCTACATGTATTGTAGTTGTTGAGCACTTCCCTTCATCAGTCACTGACATCATGGCACCAAAAATATATTCTTCAAAGGACACCACAACAGTCAACACCAGGGATGTAGATGAGAGTAATCTAATGAACTTACTAGTTTACTCAAATTCTCAAACTGTTCATAGAGAAAGAATCAAACATCACATGGCAGGAAGTGAATAAAGCATTCTTAGCAAGAAGCTTTAAATCAAACCTTGAAGATCGACACATGTATTTCAATGTCCAAAGGTTATGGTTACATAAGGTTGCATGCAGGTACCCAAATTTCCCATGCGCACACATTGTTAGCTGGATATTCTCTCATATAGATCCAAAGAATACGCTTTTAAACAATGACAATGAACAAAGGCTTGCTTCTTTTATGGAAATAGATTACCATCTCATGTACCATTTACCAAAGTCGAAATTGCTCATGGATTCTAACTTCTATGTTGCCACCAACTATTTGAGTACAAATGACATTTTTAAAAGCAAGGTGAAAGAGCCAACAAAGTTCCTTCAAACACCCACCAACAGCTAGAAGAAAAAATCTCTCATGAGGGCCTATCAGCTCTTGATAGTTCTATGTTGCAGAATATACAGTCAACAGAGCACTGATACCTTCCCTGAAGGGTGGGAATTCTTACTAAATGAGGTTGTGAATAGAGGAATGCCATTTAATTGGTTAGACTTGTTGGCTCAATAACTGAGGATCCATGTAGCTAATTCCCACACTCCTCCCAAGGGAAAGCAAGCTAGATTTTACATGTCTGCCTACCTGTTGGATGTAATCTATGCTCATAATGAATTTTATGGCATGAATTGGACCTGGACACCACAAGAGTCTGTCATGCACATTCATTGCAAGATACTTTTAGAGTGTAGCCATAGATGAGCAATGGAAAATATCACTGATCACTTCCTCATTCTGTTGTAAAAGTTGATCTTTGAGGAAGAACCACCTTGCATGTCACATGGGGCATTGGAAGCATTGTCAGAGATAACATATTGGTTTGCCTCACTAGATGGCACTTTCCTTTCAGTGGACAGAAGTCACCACATCTTCTAATGAGGTATACCACCGATAAGTCAATCATGCAAGAGGTTTCTTACCACCTTTCCATAGGGTTATCAGTAGTTTTGCACATGAACAAGAAAGCACCTTCACCTACTCTTCCTTTGCAGATTGGATTGTCTGAATTAAAAATATGAAAGTTGTAGACATAGAAGGAAAGACAATAGAGAAATTCATGTTTAGTCATGTCGACATAAATATGTACGATCCAAGGCATGTTTGCAAAAACCACTGTGAGAGGATTCATTTTCAGTGGCCAAGTGGGAACTTTCACATACCTAAGGAGGAAGCATGGAAAAATTGTTATAATGCCTCCAAGTCCCACGAACCAGTCAAATTTACTCGAACATCACAGGCTAGTCTATAGAAATAAGTCACTCCAGAGGAAGTACCAAAAAAAAGGTGCAAACCAGTGCACAGAAAGGGCAAGAGGAAGGTTGGACATAGCCCAGGGGGAGAGTGCAACCGCAAGATGAAAGCAGATCCATTCATACATAAAGTGACCATAACAATAGAGAAGAAGAGGAAACAAATAATGCATGAAGAATAACAAAATCAGAGGGAAGAACAAGAGTAGAAGAGATTGGAGGAAGAAAGGCAGAAGCATGAAGAAGAAGAAAGCTAAAGAGTAGAAGAAGAAGAAGTAACATGAAGACAAGGCAAAGAACAAGAACAAAATCAATAGCTAGAGGAGGAGAGAAAACATTTGCAGGAAAAGGAACTCACTCAAGAGATTGAGGAGCTGATTGAGATCCAAGGCATGGAGGTGGAACCAAAGCCACAAAACCAAGTTTTTGATCTGATGCCAAGTACCTAGAAGGTCACCATTCAATATCCCCATCCTCCAGTAGAAGAGTAAGATCCAAGTGAGGAAGAGGAAATTGTTGCTCTTGATGATGGTCTAGTCATGAACACGTACAATATGAATTATGAAGAGCTTCAAAAAAAATATTATACAAATGAGGAAGAAACATTTTGTAGATTTTAACCCTGTACATAAATTACTTGAAAATAAATTTTTAAAAAACAAAAAATATACAATGGCGAGAAACATAAAACAAATACAAAAATATTTTCCCCTAGACCCCAAAACCAGGACTATCAGATTCATTTTTCATTATGTTCCTTTAAATGTTACAATACATATAAATACGTGTCGAAGCATTCGTAAATCCCAATCCATTAACTTTGGTTTTGATCATAACTATAGTTCACTTGACCGGATCTAAAAAATACCATGGGTAGAAAACCATCATACCCAAAACCATGTGCAAAACACATACACAAAACCATAGGTAGGTCTACCCACCTAATATAGGGTCCATTTGTTTTTGGGTGCTGCCCTAGACCTTATATAGGGGGCTACCACCCCCCTAAAACCCCCCATGTGACCCCGCTATTGCACATGACACAACAAACAAGAGATGTTTCCACCCCCCATTGCATGTGACTAGCCGTGGAAAGAATATAACACACACCCAACATTCTCCCACTTGTTGTTTTATTTTCCACATGGGGGATCATATGAGAGCTTAGTCATTTGTCCAACCCTTGTAACACCCATTGTTTCTGTACACCAAGAAAACTTCTCAGTGCTCATAGACTTCATCAATGCATCTGCAACATTCGTCAAAATGTCCACCTTTACCAACATCACCTTTTTTCCCTCAACCATATCCCTCACAAAGTGATATTGAACATCAATGTGCTTTGTATTTGAATGATAAGTAGGTTTCTTTGCCAAGAAATTGCACTGTGGCTATCACAGTCTATCCTTATAGCTCACTGTACCAACCCCATACTTGAACACAATCTCTGTAACCAAACTTCTTCCTTGCTTGCATGAGTGGTTGCCACATATTCTACCTTTGTATTTCAAATTGCTACTATAGACTATCTTTTACTCATCCAAATGATTGCCCCTCCAAATAGGTTAAACACATACCCACTTGTATATCGTCTTGATCTAGCTCTTCAGCCCAGTCCGCATCAACAAAGCCACAAATGTCCAGAACTCTATCCAATCCTGTTTTTCCTTGGTAGCACTGACCATAATCACTAGTGCCACACAAATACCTGAAAACCTGCTTCACTGTTATCCAATTCTCCTTCCCTGGTTTTGACATACACCTGCTCAATACTCCCACTGCATGTGCAATATATGGTCTAGTATAGATCATTGCATACATCAGGCTACCGACTACACTTGCATATGGAACACGGGACATGTCCTCTTCCTTTACTTTTGTCTTGGGACACTATTCAGTAGATAACTTTACACCTATAGGAATACGAACCTTCACCGATTTACTATCCTTCATATTAAACCTCTCTAATATTGTCTCGACATACTTCCTCTAGTTTAACCAAAGCTTCCTCTATGCCCAATCTCATTTAATTTCCATTCCCAAATATAGTTTGTAGCACCAAGATCCTTCATGTCGAATTTGGAGGACAATTGGGTCTTCAAATCCTGGATAATTTCTTTGCCATTTCTAATCAGCATCATATAATCCACATACAAGACCAGATAAATAACACAGGCACCAATTAAGTTAAAATACACATAGTGTTCCACTTTTCTTCTGGTGAAGACAAGTCCCCATATAAATGTATCAAATTTCTAATACTACATCCTTGGTTATTTTCTTAACCCATACAGAGACCATTTTAACCTTCATACTAGTTCTTTCTTTCCCTTCACCGTAAAGTCTTCAGGTTGCTTCATGTAGATATCTTCTTTTAGATCCTCGTGAAGAAATGATGTCTTCAAATACATCCATTTTACCCCAAAATCAAAATCAACAACAACAGATAAAAGTAATCTATTAGAAGTTACCGTGGAAATAGGAGAAAAAAATATCATGAAAATAAATTCTTGACACCTTAGAATAACTTTTTGTTACCAACTGAGCCTTTGTATTTCTCCACCCTATCTTTTGCATTCATATTCTTCTTAAACACCGATTTTATTCTAATGGGTTTCCGTCTAGTACACAACTCCACCAGATCCCAAGCCTCATTTTTTTTCCAAGGATGCCATTTCATCAACTATGGCCTCTTTCCATAGTTTTCCAACCTTTGAATCTACTGCCTGCCTGATAGTTCTAGGACCATCATCAGTAATAGATAGAGCACAATTTGAAAAGAAAGTAGGTGGACTATACCTTTCTGATTGCCTTCTTTCTTGAACTGACCTTCTTACAGCCGGAGTTTGTGGCTCTTCATCTTCTAATTCTTGTTCTGTTGTAGATTTTGATTCTTCTTCCTTTAGTTCAAACTCTATATTCTTGGGCTCCTTTGGTAGGAATTCATGTTCAATAACATCTTTCACTTCTCTAAACACCACATCTCAGCTATACACAATCTTCCTTGTTTTTGGGTTCCAAATATTATAACCTTTTAAACCATCCTTATACCCAATAAAGATGAACCTTTCAGATTTACTATCCAACTTGGTTCTTTTTCCCTTTGGAACATGTACATATGCATCACATCCAAATACCCTCAGATGTGAAAGAGAGGGTTTATTACCAGTCCACACCTCATGTGTATTTTTATCCTCAAATAATGATGAAGGTGATCTATTAACCAGGTAACATGCCGTCTCCACGGTCTCTACCTAGAATTACTGTCCTAACTCGACACCATTGAGCATACCTCTTGCCTTTTCTATCAACGTCCTCTTCATTCTTTTTGAAGCTCCATTTTGCTAAGGTTTCTATGTAGTAATATTTTTTTGTGCCATACCCCACTTATTACAGAACTCTTCAAAATCCTTCTTGTAGAACTCTCCACCATTATCTATCCTCAACATCTTTATCTTCTTCTCTGTCTAGTTTTCCACCAGAGCCTTAAATTCTTTAAACATGTCAAAGATTTTTAGATTTTTTCCTGAGGAAATATATCCATGTATTCCTTGAGAAGTCATATATAAATGATACATAATACACAGACTTACCCACTGATGGAACCAACATAGGTCCAAACACATCACTGTGCATAAGCTCTAATATCCCTTTCACCCTCTTAGCACCAGATAGGAAACTCACCCGATTTTGCTTCCCATATACAAAATGTTCAAATAAATCAAAATAAAAAGAGAAATTATACATACCTTCTACCATACCATTACCATGAAATATTCAAAGGACCTTCACTCCAATATTTCCAAGCCTTTGATGCCATAGCATGGTCTTTTCCCAAGAGATCACTAGATTTTCTGCTCCACTTTCAAGAACCATAGAATTGTTGTACCCATCAATAAAAATACTATCCAGAAGCTTGTATAGAGTTCCAATCTAAACTCCCCTCATCAATACTAGTGCTACCTAAACCATATTGCACGTAGAACACTGTTTTTACACTTGCCTCATCCATATTACTGACAAAAATCAAATTTCTAGCCAATGCAAGAATATGCAGAACACCCAAAAGTGGTCTAATCCTTCCACCTTTGCAACACTAGCTTGACTTTTCCATGTCTAATGATTCTAGCCTCCCTGTCATCCCCTAAGAAGACATAACCACCATCATATTTCTCATACTCGCATAACCACTCCATATGGGGAGTGAAGTGAAAAGATGCACTTGAATCAATCAACCATGCCTCATGATCTACATGTGTTCTTGAAGAAGAAGCCAAGTACATAGCCACACCTTCATCTGAGGTGGTTTTCATCTCTGCAAAAGGAGAATCATCAAATCCCTTTCCTTTCTCAGCAAATTTATATCTATAGTCCTTTTTGTAATGTCCTTCCTTTCTGCATTTCCAACATACCTTTACAGGTTTTCCTAGAGATTTAGATCTCCCACTTGAGGATTTTTGTTTTCCTATTCTGGGACCGTCCTCATACAGATAAGGCATATCCATTTTGTCTCTCCACATTTTTCTGTCTCATCTCCTCCGACAGCAAAGATGAGAATATTTCATAGAACTTCAAGGACTTGTATTGCTACCTATTGCAACAACTAGACTATCCCACGAACCTCGTAGAGAACACAAAGAATAGATGCACTTATCTTCATTTGAAATTTTTATATCAACTATCTTACTATAGCATTAAAGGTGTTTAGATGTTCTATAACCGAGTCTCCATCCTTCATTCTCAGGTTATAGAACTTTTTCCATAGGAACAATTTCTTCACTAGACTTAGATTGGTACAAAGTCCCTAACTTGACCCAAAAATACTTCGTTGTAACTTCCCCTGATACATTCAACAATAATGAATCTGAGATACGAAATCGTATTGTTCTCTTTTCCTTTTGATCCAACTTTCCCAGTCTTTTGTTGACATTGCCATTGGTTTAGTACCTGAGTCTACTATGATCCACTGATCTTTATCCACTAGCAAATCCTCCATCTTGAGCTTCCACAAATAAAAACTCTTACCATTAAATTTCTTGACCTCTGGCTTTCCACTGCTTGCCATTTTTTTCACCGCAAGAATCGATCTCACAGATCTCCTACTGAATAGGGTCTACCACAAGCCCGAGAAAAACCCCTCAGTAGCAAAGGTGTCCCCTTAAAGCCGAAACCCAACTTTGATACCAAATCATTAGGGGAATTTTGAGGTCTAAAATGGGCCTCCTAAGAAAAATTTACAACTGCAATAAAATTTATAAGAACCAATAGAATTCAACATAATGATGTCAACCATGGGGCATGATTCACCATTTATGGAGTAAAAAAGTAAAAAGATTAAAAACTAATGAATAATAAAACTATTTTTTCAACTCATATTTTCAACTTATCTCCCTAAGTTTTTACTCAAATTTAGAGTGGGAGTACTCATTGGATGAAAAATTTAATTTGTCACCCAAGGAGTACTCATGTTGCATACTTTCAATGGACCTTACGACATGAAAAATGGCATATACATGAAAACACTATTGGGTGTGGATCTTGATTAACTTCTTTATTCAAAGATATCACTGCATTGGACTCCAGTTCGTAATGGGGCGACAATCTGAGGGTAGAAGTTATGTTTAATTTAGGGTTTTTTACCCTAGAAGGCAACCCCTTGCTATATATGAGGGAATTGTATTTCAGATATGTATATGTGTATTCTGAGCAAGAAAGAGAGAGGAGATTATGTGAGAGTGAAGAGGGAATTACAACGGATTTGTTCTAGGTTGTATCTCTTCATTTTGCTGGATAATATAAAAGGAAGGACTGGCTATTTCACTGTGGACGTAGCCCAAATTTTGTGAACCACGTATATCTATGTCTCTCTTGTCTTTTATGTTTCTGTGATTATATTTCTGCAATATATTCTATGTGTTCCATTGCTCTGTACTATATAATTTTCTAACAAAAACATGATTGCAATCATGTTTTTTTTAGTGTTGCAGGGTCCATCGAAAGTATGCAACATGAGTACTCCTTGGATGAGGAATCAAATTCTTCACCCAATGAGTGTTATTCCTTGAAATTTGAGTAAACCCATAGGGAGATAAGTTGAAAATACGAGTTGAAAAAATAGTTTTTTCTTTTTTCCCTCTAAAATTTAATGATGTAATCTAATCTTATTTTATTATTTCCACTATTATTTTATAATTTTCTTAGGATACCCATTTTAGACCTCAAAACTCCCCTAATGGTAGGTTTTAACCTTGTAGAGAAATTACTTGCAAATGAGTTCTTAAAAAATAGAAAATATACAATGGCGAGAAACACAAAACAAGTACACAAAGATTTCCCCTGGATCCCAAAACTGGGACTGCCAGATTGATTTTTCATTATGTTCCTTTCAATGTTAAATACATATATATACATGCTGAAGCATTCATAAAACCCAATCTATTAACCCTATATTAGATAATGACTGTGGTTCCCTTGATCGGATCTACAAAATACCATGGGCAGAAAACCATCATGTCCAAAACCATGTGCGAAAGCCATGCACAGAACCATAGGTAGGTTTGCCCACCTAATATAGGGTCAAAAAATGTTTTTCCAGGGCACTACCCCAGACCCTGTACAAGGGGGCTATCGTCCCCCCCCCCGAAATCCCCTAACAAGGGGGGTTGCACCCACCCATGACCTCCCTGCACATGTGACTAGTCGCGGAACGAATTTAACACACACCCAACCCATTTTCTAGATGACCTCACGTCTCACACATTCATCAAAGAAAGGGTGATTATGACAGACAGAAGAAGGAATCTGAATGCCATTGCCACAACCAACTTGGCTTTCACAGGTGCTACAAAGTGAAACACAAAGTATTTGATGGGAGAAAACAAATAGTTGGAAAATAAACTATAGGATGCAAGGCAAGAAGTTGAAAAAATCCAAGCAGAGGTTCAAAACATAGCTCCCATGCAAGTTTATCTGGAAGAAATTAAGGTAGCCATACTTGGTGAAGAATCGACATTAGGAGAAACAATGCAGAGCTTGTATGAAGAACTTGTCACCAGGCATAAGGAAGTTGTCCATTTGCATGGCATGCAACAGAATTATAATGATAATGTTAAATCTCTTAAGTGTGTCCATACAACCATCATTGCCTTCCATGATTTGTTAATGAAATACAAAGGGGCACCGTCCGAATTAGGAAGAAAACAAGGCAACAGGAAAAGTTGGAGAAAGTGTAAGTGTGGATGATCATTTAGAGAAACAAACAACTCACCACATTCATTGCCAATATTCAAGCCTCATATGCATGTTTTTACAAAAACATGGATTTCATGGTGGAATTTCACAAGATCCCATTAGTTGGCTCACTCACTGAGGCCAAATGCAAGAATCATGTCAGGAAAGAGGTTGAAGAATACTTGGACTAGTTTAGACAGATCGCTACCAAGAAATATCTTAAACTAAACAGGAAGAACATGCAAAAGTACATTGGTGGCCCTGTCCAAATCAATACTATGATGCTCGTGCTAAAGAAGGAAATTTAGACTGGTTCCAAATCAGTGTACTCAGGTGCCATGGAGGCTAGAGTTCGCTTTTAGTCTTATCCAATCACACCATTTGGTGAAGCCATCGTGCAGTACAAAGCTTGACACCAACATGTGATTGAGAACCTGCAAGTCGAAGTTGCTGAGCTAGATTTTCCCCAAACTCAAGGTTGACTTTTGTCTTATTAGTCTATCTAGTTAGCTCTACCCAATTTTGTCTTATATGGGTACAAGTATATTGTAATACCATTTTGTAATTAATTTGTGAGAGAAATTCCATGTGTCATTTGTGGAATGTGAAGGGTCATGATGTAATGAATTTGAAGAGTCATGAGGGAAGTCCAAGAGTCACAAAGGGGAAGTGAATAATCACCCCTTTTGTTATAAATATGTCCTCATAACTCATGTAAAGGGATTTTGGGAGCCAAGTTTTTGGCTAGGATTTTAACTTAGGATCAGGAGCTTGGGAGTTTGTTTAGAGCCTTGGCTTCTCCATATCATAGAGGAAGTATATTTATTTGGAGGAGAAAATGTAGACTTCATGTTCCACTATTAGTACTAGTGCTTCATCAATGGTATATGTATGCTTGGAACTTTAATTTTAATAAAAGCTCAAAGCCGACATGTTTTCATGAATATGTTGTGAATATATTAGCATTATTCTTGTTATGTTTTAAATATATTTTATTTCACTTATGCTAGTGCTTATGAACTATTTCATTTGCATTAGTATGAATCTCATTGAATGTAGGTTGTTGTTTATTCCTATCATGGTTAACGTGTGAACTATTTCGTAGGCTAACTTGTGATGTCTTTATGCTGCTGTGTTCCTTTAAAGTTGCGTACTATTACAAGATTCTAAGGGGCCCACTCCTTTCCCCTCATGTGTTAGAACCTTTCATACATTGCACTTAACCCTCTGCAGAGTCATACTCTTGTTCACTAAATTCACGAATACACCACTCTATGCATTATTATAGCCAAGGCACATCATTAAAACCCACTGCTTCGACAACTAGGCGATATTTCAGATGGGGCTCCTACACCAAATGGTGTGAGGCCTACATGGCACTTCATATTAGGTAGAACCCAAAAATTTTGGTGGGTATATCACCGTCAATGAGTTCTCACACTATTCTAAGAGTACATGTCCTTGAGTAGGAGATATATGTTTCACACTCAAGACCACTCTTTTAGGGTACATTGATGCAAATTGATGAGATCTCTTACTCATATTACCAATTTCTATGAGTTCTAAGTTGATCTTCTAGTTCTTCCAACCCTAATAATCCATGGTACCTTTTGATGATTCTACCATCGTATATTCACTAATATGATCACACAATTGGAACATCATAATGCTATTACATTAGTTGATATGATTTTATGTATTATTTGTTAGCATATAAGTGGTGTTGATAGTTTCTTACTTGTGAAAGTGTTACAAATTCAATTTGAACTTATAACGGTATTAACTAAGTAAATATGTTAGCATTTTACCTTATCTACCATGGTGAGACATAATTTTCCTTGGATAAGTGTGTCTTGACTTAAGTAAAAAGGTGTGACTAGGGATCAAGGTGAACAACATACTCATATCACACTCATGCATAACATTTTTACATCAATTCCCTTACATTACCATCTCATCCATATAAAGATATACTTTTCTTCCATATAAATGCCTTTTTAAATGTCATCTAACAAAATCCAATGAAGAAATGAAGTAAGAAATCGAGGAAATCCTAAGTTGAATGAAGCTAAAAAGAGGATAAGAGGAAAAGAGCATAAGGAAATGACAACGAAAGAAATCTATAATGTTTCAATAGAAGTTCCATCCCCTAAAGTCCTATGTGTAATATGGCTATCTAAAAACATGACTAGTAAATCAAAGGACATAATGTAAAGGGGTAAGAAATAAGGTGCTAAAGTGGTAATATTAAAGAAAAATATCCCTATCAAAAGTTTGCAGAACATTGAACTCGTAAAGGTTATTATGGGAAAGATGAAGACTAAAATAGGTATGAGCTTGACTCTATTTCTTGCTTTGATATTCTTTAACTAGATTTATGTATGTATTTAGAATATCTTCATGGTTTTGTTTTCTTACCTGATGTTTTCTTAAGGAAACCCTCTTTTCAAACAAGTTATAATTTTCAAGTTTCATCTTATAGTAACTTTCCCCAATCAAGAAGTTTTAATATTTAACTTCAGATACTAATGTTGACCCAGGGATTTAAATTTAAAGCGTTAATAAATGTTGACCCATAATGGGTTTCCTATTTTATTTATGATTTGGGACATTTGCATCTACTTTACACTTAAATTTCATTCAACATCTTATTCATAACAAATAAATTTGATTTTTTTTCTAAATAAGACTTATTTGTATGCATGCTATGATTTGAAAAATCCATAGTAATTATAACATTTTGATTCACATAGGCTACTAAGTTGTGTATAAAATGAACATATGACTTTAACTATTGTAATCCCTAATAGGTGGTCTTAACCGTAATTTGATACGTTCAATTTGATTTACTTGTTGGTACAATTTGAAATCTAATTTCATATTAAAGTGTAACAACTTCAATTGGTAAGCTAGCCAAGCATTTTGGCATCCCTAAAGACTTGTATTACTTCATTGGTTTTTTGAGCATAACATTATGGTCTATGTGCACTAAATATGTCACATGAAACACACTACATTTGATTAGTAATGAAAAGCGGTGCAATGCCTAATTTTCTAAAGTTATAATTCTATATGCTCAATATATTATGTATTCAATCTTTAAAATCTCACAATGGATTTAATTTTTATGCTATCATCTACCATTTAAAAATTTCGCTAATGGTTTTGGGGCACCTCACGTGAATACACATGTTCTTCACACACATTAAATTGCAATGTAAACACTCTAGATGACAAGTTCATGGTACTTATGGTACCTAAATACTTGTAGTAATTTTTTTTAAGATGTAAGACACTTAAATTATGGGTCTTACTTTCCAATGTATAAGGTCTTTGGGTATATCACAAGGGTTTCACTTTCTTGAACAATAACTTATTATGTTCATAAAAGGGGATTTTAATACTTTGGAAAATGGAGCCAATATATTGTAGGTATTGGGGGTTGCGGATAGGTACCAGGAGATGTGGGGTAGGTGAATATCTATAAGTATTGTGGGGATAAAAGGGGCATATTTGATAAAAATTGGGGTTATCTATTAAAATTTGTGGTTAATTTTATTAGAAATATGTATTGGGAAGGGGTTTCAACAAAATATTTTGGGAGACTTTTATCAATATCCAATGAGATTAGAGGTATTCTTTACTGTACCTTGAGCGTAAGTGTTTATGAGCCCCGGAATTGGGTAACTTATTGGGCTCATTTTGCCTAATTATTCTTGAACAATCCACCATTTTTCATATTTTATGCATGTTTTTTGAGTATGTTTATGTTAGTTGAACGAGTGAGGGTGGTTACTTTACCAAGAAGGCTAATACGTGGTTATTTCAGGTTTTTGGGACAAATTTTGTAACAAAAGCCAAGAAATTATGAGTTGGATGACAGCCAAGCATGAAGGAACAAGGGTGAGGATTCATAGGAAGGATGTATCTTGCATTAAATGACCCTTCCTCGAGCTCTCCACCCTCAACTCAGAGCTCAGCAGGCCACCAAAACGAATCCTAAAGGCAGCCTAGCAGCTTGGTGAAAAGTGATTGTTTACTGGCAGTTGGAGCAGCTGAGCTCCTTGAGTTAAGGAGGGCTACTGAGGCCCCTCGTAGGCATAAATAGGAAGGCTTTCAGCCTTCATAGGTTAATTTTTAGACTGTTGTTATTTTTCACTAGAGTGCTGCTATTTTCTCAGCTCATTTTTGTAACTGTTGTTGTATAACTTTCTTACGAATATGGCTATTTTTGAGTAATGGAAAGCAACTTTATTTGGCATCAGTTTTGAGTTTCTTTAGGAGCCTACAGCTCTTGGAGTTGGGCCCAACCCAAGTGCCAAGGCTTCCTTCATGTACTGTTATTTTTTTTTATGTCTTTGCAAAAATAATTTCTGTTATGTAGATTAACGTCTTGCTGGGTACATAGGTCATGGTTGATGATTAGATAGGCTTTTCACATTTAGATTTAGTTGATAGATTAATAACAGGGAATATATCCAAAAAAATGGCATCAAGCACCTCTGATCTCACCTCTCCCTCAGTGGGATCATGAGCTGGGACAAAGGTGACATTGCTGCCAACAAAAACACTTGTCTTTGCTTCACCATGCAATTAGTAGTGTTGGATTATTAGTTGTTGAACTTGATATCAGTTTTTATTGCATGCTTAGGGTTATGATTACCTAGTTGCATAGTTATTTCATATGATTTCATTACAAATAAACTTCTATTCAATTTCTTTGCTTTTATCCAGGTCAGAATAGGCTAACGTAACTAGGTCTTTGATTTCCCAAGTTCTCGTTTGTTTCGTTTGAAAAACAACTTGCAGAGCACATGTTATCCTTCATCATCTGCCCAGTCTCCAGCAATCCCACCTGCTTCATCCTCTACTTAGAATCCTTTCCTTACATTTGGCACAATCGCTCACTTCACCCTAATCTTCATCTTTTTGTGCAACCTTGTTCTATCTCTCCTTGAACAAATCCAACCATCCGTGCCACTCCTCAACTCCATCCACCAAGCCCTAGACCTCCTTACACCCTTGCCTCACCTCCATACCCACTCCTTAACCTTTTTCACTCCACCAATCCTTCAAAATTCCATTTCTGAACATCCTATAGAAAATTACAGACATCCTGTAGAAATTCCAGAACATCCTGTAAAACCCTTGCAGACTTTCTGTAGAAGCTCACGAAAGCGGTTTCTTGAAAGCCAAACTCTATGAAACTCTCAGGAAGGGTGCTAGGGACCCCTTAGGCCCTCTCTGAACCTTCCCAATCTCGTGAAACCATTTCCTCTCGCCGATCCACCTCTGCACAGTGAAAAACAGTGAAAGCACATGCATGCTAAATTTGACAACATAACCAAAAATACAAAAAAATGTTTTCTTTAGATAGAAGTAGCTTAGACACATGTATTTTACCTTCATATAAGTAATGGCATCTCTTTCAGTAGCTTGCATCCTCTTTTTCGCATTAGTAGGGCTAGCTGGTAAAATTAGGGTTTGCTAGGGTTTGCATTTCCTTTCAGCATTTCAGTTTCTTTCTTCAAGTAGATTAGCTTCCTTTGAGTTAGCTTTCGTCCATCAGTCAAAAAGCTTCTTCTTAGATCCCATAGAAGTTGGCTTAAGCCCCTAGCGGACTTGCGCCAGCTGACCAAGTGACAGCTGCGGAAAGAGCTAGTACTTGTGCATACAGCACTGTCGCTTCCAAGTTTGTTACGAACTACCGGGTTCATAAAGAGTAAAGAAGGGAGTCCCGGGAGTTGCACCATTATTGCTACAATACTGGAGCCCACCATTCTTTTTGGTGCCGTTGCCGGGTAAGTGTCAGAGTATTTGTGATTGCTGCTTTTCTTCTATTTTCTACCACAACCTTCCGCTCAGTAGTTTATTTCATTTCCATTCTGCAATTTCATTTCTGCAAAAATAGACTAGACATTTCATGCTTTCCTAGACTAGAATTTCAATTCTGCAAGCGTAGAGTAGCATTTCAATTCTGCAATTTCAATTTCGCAAGTGTAGCCTAGCATTTCGTTCCTGCAATTTAATTTCAGCAAAATAGATTAGTTCTTTCCTGCTTTCATTTCAATTTCGCATTTTCATTTCAGCAAGATAGATTCTAGTTAGTTGCAATTCAATCTATTTTCAGTTTTGCAGGTACAAGCAGAAAAAACAAAAGCAGCCAAAAATCTTTCATTTCATGCCTCGTAGGAATAGAGACAATACCGGAAAATTCCTACCCAACACCCCCACCACATCACTGAGTCACCCTTCTCTCTTCTTTGGTGGCCGTGATCTAGAAGAACCTATAGGTGAACCCCCTGAAATATATGAAGATCCTATAACAGAAGAAGAGCAAGAGAACAACCCTCTTGAGACCATGGCTGAACACAGAAACGGTATAGGAGATAATGAGAGAATAGAAGGTGCCTTTCCCATCTGAGAGACCAATGGGGACATGAAAATGAAGAACATAAGTCCCTCAGCCTTACCTCACTTCCATGGATTGACCACTGAAGACCCTAATACCTTCCTGTTTGAGTTTGTTGTCCTGTGTTGAACTTATGACTATGCCAAAGACGAGCAAAATTTGAAACTCTTTCCCTCTACTCTCAAGGATGCAGCACTACACTGGTTCATGGGGTTACCTGGAAACAGTATCACTACTTGGGCTCAGATGCAGCAAGCCTTTAACAACAAATACTGAGACTACTGTAGGTGAAAAGAAACAAAGGGAGAAATCTTTCGAATGACCATGGGAAATGATGAGTCTTTAGAAGACTGCGAGGAAATGTTCCGACTTAGTTATAAATGGGCTAGGTGCATACTTGACCCTGAATCTTTGAAGCTGGTTCTGCTCCGAGGAGTCCTTGAAGACCTTCTAGATACCCTCCATTTTCTAGCTGGAGGAGACATCTACCGACTACCTTATGAAGACATAAAGATTGTGTTTAGAAACCATTCTAGGGTAGCCTGGAAAAGAGGAAAGGGGAATCCACTTTTAGCTAGTACCGCCTTCTCCAAGCATGAGTTTACTAATCATATGGAAGACCTGAAAAGTGAGATGAGACAGACCATTGCCATGCAACTTGATACTTTCCGAATCCAACAAAAGAAAGAGGAAGCTAAGAGGGCTCTGGCCATTTTTTGTCCCAGATGTACGAGGAAGCACCCTAAGAACGAGTGTCCATTGCACTTAGTAGAGTTATGCTTCGTTTGTGAGGAAGACCACCCCACAAACCAATGCCCAACCTTACCCGGATTTAAAGCCATGTACCTAGGGACTGAGGTAACCACTGAACCTCTCTACCTCCTCAACCAAAGGAGGCCACATGGGCCCAGACCTTACCAACAGGGGATGCAAGGGACATCCCAAGCTTATTATAGCCCCAATCAATCTGCTCACATACCTTCTTGGGGTCCCCTTGCCCATCCTTCATGGTCCACACCTCCTCCATGGTCTTATCCATCTCAATACCATACTCAACCTCCTACTCATTCGTTTCCCTCTCATGTCTAGCCAAAACCTCAGTGGAATGCACCTCAACAGGGGTGTAGGCCCCAATACAACTCTCTTCCTGCCATTTTTCCTCCACCACCTACTCAACCACCACCATTACCTCCTGCTCCTCCAAGACAACCTCAGATGCCTACCCAACCGAACTCAAACACCAACAACAGACATGCTCAGCAGGTATACACTGGGGAGACAACATGTCGTGCCTATGCTGTGGAGATCCAGGAGATCAACCTGTGATCTGGGAAGGTCCTTCCAGATCGCCCACTTCCTTTCCCGGAGGATGACGAAGAAAAACAGGAAAGTGAACCCGAAGCCATTCCACCCTTTCCTGAGCGACTAATAGCAACCACGCAACCAAACCCAGAGGAGACTGAACTTCTAGGAGAACTCAAGCAGTTGTGTATGAAAATACCACTTCTCCAGGCCATAAAAGATGTACTGATATACAACAAATTGATTAAGGAGAAGTGTTTCAGGCACCCAGGCAGACGCAAGAGAGATGCCCAGACTATCAATGTCATAGGACAACTATCTGATCTGATGTTGGGGCAAGTAATCTATCCAAAATATTTGGACCCTGGGATTCTTATAGTTGATGTCCACATCAATGGCACCATAATCCCCCACACCTTGATTGATCTAGGGGCTGCCATTAATGTGATGACCAAGGACACCATGCTTAAACTCAACCTTCAGAGTTCCTTAAGAAAGACCTCGACGGTACTGCAGTTAGCAGACTGCTCCACCGCGACTCACGAAGGGATTGTGGAAGATGTCTTGGTCTCTGTTGACTCTTGGGAGTACCCTGCGGACTTCTTGGTCCTTCAGCCAAAGGCAAAACTCACTGGATACCCCCTCATTTTGGGTAAGCCTTGGCTAGCCACTTTAGATGCTTACATTAGTTGTCGAGCTAGAAGCATGACCATTAAGAATGGGCCTATGTCTAAACAACTAGTCCTCTACCCTCTTGCCCAACCTCTGCTAGAACATGACTTACCACTCTGGTTGGAAGAGGGAGATGAGGATGAGGTCTAGTCTACATCGTTGTGCACAATAGAAGCCACCACGGGAGGCCCACAAACCTAGGATGACTTGATTGAGAATTTGATTCAAAATCCACCTCCTGGTGCGCTGTCATTAGAAGAGTTGGTGGAAGATACCCAAGCCAGTGCTTTAGTGGACCTCTGTGTGACTGATCCGACCTCTCCCAGAGTTAAGAGTGTGGAATTTGGCCCTGAAATAACCTTAAAGATCAGCTCTTCCCTATCTCCCTCCCAAGAGAAGGAGCTATGTAGCTTATTGAATAGCCATTTGGATGCTTTCGCTTGGAGCTATAAGGAGATGAAAGGAGTCCACCCGTCAGTATGTACCCATCACATCTACATTAAAGAGGATTGTAAACCAGTCAGGCAGCCCCAGAGGAGAATGAATCCAGCCCTTAAAGACATCATCAAAGAAGAATTGCAAAAATTGTTGGATGCAGGATTCATCTACCCTATCTCTAACAGTGACTGGGTCTCACCTCTAGTGCTTGTGCCCAAGAAAAACGGGAAGTGGAGAATCTGTGTAGATTACCGAGAACTTAACAAAGCCACCAAGAAGGACCATTTCCCTTTGCCTTTGATAGATCAAGTGTTGGATGGACTAGCAGGGAAGAAGTTATTTTCTTTCCTAGATGGGTTTAGCGGGTATAACCAGATCCAAATCAGCCCGGAGGAGCAAGATAAAACCATCTTCACTTCTCCATGGGGTACCTGTGTCTATCGGGTCCTTCCCTTTAGGTTGTTCAACGCTCCTGCCACTTTCCAGTGAGCTGTATTGAGCATATTTGCTGAACTGGTTCATGATTCAGTGGAAATCTATATGGATGACTTTACTCCTTATGGGTCCAACTTCCAAGAAGTATTGACTAACCCGGGAAAAGTTTTAGCCAAGTGTATTGAGATGAACCTGTCCCTCATTCCCAAAAAATGTGAATTCGTGATGACTGAAGGGACCGTGCTAGGTCATACAATTTATCAGCAAGGATTGCAGGTGGATCCTAACAAGATCGCTATCATCCAGAAGGTCCCACCTCCTCAAAAGGTTAGAGATGTTCGAAGTTTTCTAGGCTTGGTAGGATACTATAGAAGATTCATCAAAGATTTCAGTAAGCTAGCCTTTCCATTGTTTAGTCTCTTAGGGAAAGATGTTGAGTTTAAATGGGCCGATGACTGCGAAGGGGCTCTGGATGAGTTGAAAGATAAGTTGGTTTCCGCCTTGATCTTGAGAGGTCCAAATTGGGCCCTACCGTTCCACATCCACACTGATGCCTCAAACAAAGCCATAGGGGCAACCTTAGGACAAGTTGAGGAGAAACTTCCATATGCCATATACCTTGTTAACAAAAACCTGTCCAAGGCAAAGATGAACTATACTGTAACCGAGAAGGAGTTCCTGGTCATAGTCCATTCCCTAAACAAGTTCAGACACTACATCACTGGTTATCAAACATTCGTACACATAGATCATTCTGTAATTAGATATTTAATGAATAAGCCTGATGTAAATGCTTGTATCATTAGATGGTTACTTTTGTTGCAGCAATTTGATTTGACTATTGTTGACAAGCCATGTAAGGAAAATGTTGTTGCTCAATTCCTATCTAGATTGGATTTGCCTGCAGGTGAGGAAGGGACAGTGGATGACCAGATGCCGGATGAACACTTGTTTACTATCTCAGTAATCTCTACATGGTTTGTTGATATAGCAAATTACTTGGTCTCAGCACAGTTCCCTCCGCATCCATCCTCAAAGGAGAAGAGCAGAATTGTGAGGAAGAGTGCCCCATTCACTTGGACCAGGGGCAACCTGTTTAAACCTAGCCCAGATCAGATCTTGAGGCGCTGTGTTCATGAGGAGGAAGTCTTTGACATCCTCCTAACCTGTCACGATGGGCCCTGTGGAGGCCACTTTGCATCCAAAAGGATTGCCTTCAAAATTCTATAGGCAGGCTACTATTGGCCTACTCTTCATCAAGATGTCAGAAGATACATCCGCTAGTGTGACCGATGTCAGAGGATGGGGAAACTGATTCCAAGGGATGAAATGCCCCTCCAACCTCAAGTGACCTTCGAGCCATTTGAGAAGTGGGGCATGGATTTTGTGGGTCCTATCAACCCTCCTTCAAAGCAAAGGTCTTACATCATTGTGTGCACCGAATACCTGACGAAGTAGGTAGAAACAAAGGCAATCAAGGCAGCGACAGAAGAAAAAGTGGCTGAGTTTTTAAGGGAAAATATCTTCTACAAGTTTGGTTACCCAAGAGAGTTAGTCACCGATCAAGGAAGCGAGTTCACCTCTAACTTGATTGAATACCTGCTTGCTCATCACAAGATCAAGCACAGGACTTCCACCCCATATCATCCACAAGCAAATGGGCAGGTGGAAGTCACTAATAGAGCATTGGAAGAGATTTTATTAAGGTAGTGAGCAGCAGCAGAAAGGATTGGGAAAATAACCTTGTTGAGGCCACCTGGACCTACAACATCACTTATAAAACTACAACAGGATTCACACCTTATGAGATGGTCTACTGGAAGAAAGCTATGTTGTCCATAGAGTTCGAATACAACACATTGAGGGTGGTAGCTCAGCTGGACTTAGATCTAAGTGATGCTCAACGGGAAAGATTACTGTAGTTGAATGGATTAGATGAATGGAGAATGCAGGCCCTCCTCCATCAGAAGTAGTTCAACTACAGAGGAAGATATGGCATGACCGACACCTCAATGAAAAGCAATTCTAGCCAGGAGATTGGGCGTTGCTGTATGACTCAAGATACAAGGATTTCAAAGGGAAGCTGAGGACAAGATGGCTAGGACCATATGCAGTGGAGAAATGTAATGACAATGGTTTAGTACTTATCGAGACCATTGACGAAGAAGCCATCCCCATGCTTGTCAATGGGCATCGATTGAAAATCTACAAGAAACCTCTTTCAAGGCAGGAGTTCATTGAACCTTTGGAAAAATCAATGCTGGTAGTGGAGCAGGGCTCTGCCCCTATTCCACCCACACTTTGATCATCAAAAACAAAAAACAAAAAATAAATAAAAAGATCCTTGGGTGAAAACCTTTCTAAGGTGCCCAGGCCAGACAGTGAGGGTGAAAACCTCATGGAGGCGCCCAGCTGTCTCTAGAGAAATTAAAAAAATGTGGAATAAAAATATCCTTGGGTGAAAACCTCTTTGAGGTGCCCAGGGCAGATAGAAAGGGTGAAAACCTCATTGAGGCGCTCTAGCTCTCTCATCAAAAAAAAAAAAAAAAGAGAAAAAAAAGAGAAAGAAAAAAGAAAAAGGGAAAAAAAAAGAAAAAAAACAAGAGAAAAGAGAAAAAAAACAGACTAATCTCTGTGAAGTAATTGCAGGTTGCAGGGAATACATTGCAATAAAAGAGAGGTGCACAAAATGAGGACAGGGGTCCGTACCATGCTCTAGGACATCCCTTTAGACACCCCCTCCATGGCCACTCACCTCTCCTAGGATTTGGTCACATTCGGGTCAAGATTGGGCCTTCTACAAGAAGTTCTGGGCTTTCTACAGGAAGTTCCAAGCTTTTCTATAGGAAGTTCCAGGTTTTTCTATAGGAAGTCCTGAATTTCTAGAGGAAACATCCTGTAGAACCTTTGGATGAGCCAAATTCAATTTTGAAAGGGAATCTGATGGTTGGGATCAGTTTGTTAGGCCTGTGGCCACACCTCTATTCAATCCAACACCATGTGGTGCCCTGTTCTATCTCTTGACACCTCTGTTACCCACCTAGTTATGTGTTCCTGCATAGTCATGCAAAGAGCCCTGTTTTCCTCAGTGAAAAAAAAAGAACTTTTCCAAGTGACAAATCAAGCAGCAAAGGCTTGCACACTCTACCTGTTCAAGCTCCATCTAGACTCTTCATCAACGCATCTAGTCCTTGTCCTCACTATGGCCCTGCTCATTTAGCCTGCATCCCAGGAGGAGAAGAAGCTACAGGACATCCTACAGGAATCTAGTAGCAGCTGATCCCTCTGGGGCACATACTCCAGAAGCAGGGACAGTTGAAATCCACACAGGGAACATGAAAAAGGCTCCTTTTGGATGTGAACACCTCCTCGACAGCTGAGATTAGACAGAACCTGTGCATGCAGTGTTATCATTGAAAGATCGAGTTCCAAAGCCATGAACACAGCTTCAACAAATTAAAGAATGGGCTCTAGCAACTGTGCATGAGGCGACAACGAGCAAGGCAGTGGTTCCGAGACCAAAGTCTGCATAACGCATCCACAACCACGCAGGTAAGTGTCTAACCTTATTCGTTAATTACATAAACCATATTTCAAAAAACTGCATGCCTATGAAAATTTTTGGATTGAATGAATTTGGTGGTCAGTCAACTGGCCACCCTCAGCCAGTTACACCGCTTCGTGGGATCTGAACAAGCTCAGTTACGTTCAAACTCGCCAACGAGCCATGTAGCCAACACGTGTGGAGTGTCCAATTGGTGAAAATCAACGGACTAGCAGTGGTGGCGGCAGTTAATGGTAGAGGGGAGGTAATGGCAGCTAGGGATACGCAGGAGAATGATGACCATGATGATGGATAACGGTTCATTTCGGCCACCTCACCCCCTCACCATGAATTGTGCCACAATTAAAAATGCTTGGCTGAAAGACTCGCACACCCACTGTTCATTTGAATTTGCAACGCCTTGGCCGAAGTACTCATCCTCTGCTTCCACAATCTGTTAACCCGAGCTTTTCGGCCAGTTTCGAAGTTCTCTCGCGTCCTGAGCTCGTTCAGAAGTGTAGTTACATCCTACAGAAGCCGACAAGCATCCTACAAGAAGAAGTTCTACAGAAAGTATGGCACAGCCTCCTGGAACAGAGAAACCTGAGTTTTCCTTCGACAAATTTGGAGTTCCGAGAGAGGTAGGCTCGAAAAACACTTTCCCTGCATGGTATATTTTGAGAGGTGGTGAATTGAACTGTCTGAAGTAAGGATATTAAAGACAAGTTTGCCTGTGAATCAAGAATAGCAGTTTATCTGTGTAATTACACGAAATTTCTCAGTCGGTCCTACGTCAACATTCTCCTCTAAGGTTCCTGTGAAAAATTCCTCTTGTAGAAAAGATAAAGCACTGAGAGGGCTAGCTTGTATATAAAAATTTGAAGTTGCACGTTTGCATGTATGCTGGGAGAAAAAATTGAAGTGTTGTACCCTATCTGTGGAAACAAAACTTCCCCCTCCCTACACAAACAGTCGAGTTTGGGCAGCAAAAGCATTAGAACCAGGGAATTGGTGCGGAGTTAAAATATAAACACCGGAGAGATCCTTTCTCGAAGTTCAAAGGAGGAAAGCACATAAAACAACACTCCATTTCTGCTCAGAGCATTTAAACTGAACACTCTCACCATGCCAGGAGGGTTTATCAGGAAGGAACCCTCAGATTCCAGAAAATTGCATGAACATCCCACAGTAGTGGACCTCTTCACCCGTGCCAATTAGATGGCATTTTGTGACAAAATTCAGGGACATGACAATGAAATAATGGAAGAATTCTTAATGTCCCTGCAACCTAAATCAAAGACACTAGCCACTGTGAATTTCAAAGGGTTGACCTTAAAGCTTACCCCTGAATTCATTAGTCGAGTCACTGACCTGCCATTGGGAATACCCTGGAGCAAAGAGGAGAGAGAATTAGGCCAAAAAGCCAAGAAAGAATTCTTCCTACCTGACGAACAATTTGCAGAATATAAGAACGAGGTAAGGAGGGCCAATTTACATCCTCTGTGGAGCGAAGCCAGTCTCCAAACTATGAAATATATTACCTATGAGGGGTGGTTTAGTATTGTTTACGGCTATCATTTCCGGTTGTTGAAAGAACTAAGACATGGGTTGGATTTACCCCCAGAGCAGAAGTTAAGCATCCCCTATTTTCTATTGCAATCATTGATTGAATGTGGCACAAAATTGAAGGAAGGGACACTGGACTAGGTAGCCCATCATGGGCTCATCAAGCTCCCAGTAGAAGATGCCCTCCATACCTACACCGTCCCCCTCTCCTGGGAAATTTTTCTCAACATTTCCAAAGATGACGATGTACAAATTTTGGCCGAGGAACTCACCTCATCCAGCAATGAAGAAAGGGAACACACTGAGACAAGAGAGAAAGCCAGTGGTAGGGAAACACCGGACAAACCACCACAGAGAGAACAAGAAGAGGAACAAGACAAAGGCCAAGATGCTGAGCCTAAAACTATGGAAGGACCAATGGCACAAACACCCAGGGAGAAACAACTACAGAATAGAGCAGAAAGGACTAAAAAGGCCCAACCAAAGTAGGGCACAACCAAGGCAACCAAAAAAGAGTTAAAAGGAAAGACCCATTCAACAAAACAGGCTGCAATAGTTTCTAAAGGAAGTCTGGAAACAACTTCTACAGGAAGTCTGGAAACAACTTCTACAGGAAGTCTGAAAACAGCTTCTACAGGAAGCTTAAAAACAGAGCAGAGGAAGGAGAAGTCTCCTGAGATTCTAGCCAGGGAGGTAGCAGTGGTGTTGGCTGCCTTAAGCACAACCCCAAAGAAAAAAGGGAAGAGGAAAAGGGAGCCTTCTATGTATTTTAAGGCAAGAAGAAGCATGCACATAACAACTGGAAAACCCCAGACACAGTCAAAAGAGCCAATTACAATTGTGGGCACCCCAATTAAACAACAGGAAAGGTCTCCTCCAAAGGTATCCATCATTTATGAACGGGGAAGCCCGAAGATGTCCACCTGGAAGGAAAAGATTAAAATATTAGACACAAAAACCTCTCTACAGGATGTTGAAACATTTCTACAGGAAACACTGGCTAGGCTAAAGGAGACCAAAGAGTTGGATGAAAAGGCAGCTAAATCATCCTAGGAGGAAGAAAAGACTGAGAAAATTGAGAAACCAAGCCCCTAGCCCAACCTGGGTTCCTACTATAACTTGCTAGAGGCGGGAAGGATAATCCCCCAAAGATTTGTAGTGCCATTCTTCTTTGCACTGGAGGAAGAGAGAGTGAGGACCCACACCTAGATGAAAATTGCCAAGTCCAAGGGTGTGGCAGATATAGGTCCCCTGGAGGAACATCTCAAAGAGGCAAGGAAAGAATTGGCTTTGGTACGACATGTAGAAAGTAGCCAGTGGGCCAAGCTACAGGAAGAAAATGAGCTGCTCAAACAGCAGCTACAGTTACAAGGACACTTTAAGGAAGACAGACCCCACACCTTGGGAGAACAATAGCAGCAGGAGGAGCCCACAACAGACAAAGAAACCACTGATGAACAATAGAAGAGAGATGGGTTGCAGCCTAAGATTGAGGCACTAACTAAACAGCTATAGGAGAAGGAATTGCAAGCAGCATAGTAGATACAATCTCTGAAACAACAGGTGCAAGAAAAGGAGGCCCAACTGGCCTGCATGGCCAGCTAAGCGATGGAAGCTCTGCAATGTAGGAAGCCTTCCAAATCATATGCCCTATACCTTAAGGATCAGTGGTTGCAGTTTCAGATCGACACCTTGGCCCAAAGGGGCATTACTCCATTTCAAAACTACTATCAATTAATGACTCTATGTGATAGCAGCTCATCAAAAGACAAGGCCAAACTATCGGAGTTTTACCTACACAACTTGGCCCTTCCCAACATGAACTTGTGGGACCCCAACACTGTGGTAGGGGATGTGCAACTTATGGCCATGGCCTCTTGGCTAAATCATGAATAAGAGAGAGCAACAGAGGTCCGAAATGTTATGGACAAGGAATTGAACGAACCACTAATGATTAGAGCAGAGCCAAAGGACCCCTCAGCATTGAAATATTCCCACTAGCACTTGGCAAATAACTCTCAGGCCCTACCAGATTACATTGACCGGCAAGCTCAAGCCATATCCCATTTTGAGGACATGGAGAGGCTGTTGGGAGATAATTGTGTCCATGCTTGCACCCGGAGGTGGAACACACTGCCCAATAGCCTAAAAATTATAAAATACCACACACCAACAAGGGTGACAGAGGCATTGGAAAGATTAGCCCTCTACAAAAAATCCATGCAGAATATTCAGGCCAATTGGATCGGGCTGAAATTTAGTCCTCCCTTGCTTTTGGGGTTGTTGGAGGGAGTCAAAGAAGAGGAGGAACACATGCAGTGGGAAGAAGTGGAAAGGAAAGCAGGATTTCATGACTGTGAAGAAGATATCACTTTGGGGGCCTGGGATGTGAGAGAGGTGGTCAAGGCTATCAAGGATGATGAGCTGGATTAGTTGCTCGAGGTTGAGAAACCCACTTAGCAGGGGGGTGACGATGAGCCTTGTTATCACCAAGAAATGCAGTTATATGTACATAAATGTTGCCCAAAAAATTTTATTGTCAAAAAATAGGTGTCAAATAGTTGTTGTCCTATGTTCATTACTTAGGGATTATGTTTTAGAAAGTTATTAATGTAAATAGTTTTCAAATACCGTTAGTCATCCTCCATCATGATTGTATAAGGCATGTCTTATCTTGCTTATGTCACTGGCCCTTTTCGCATTTTCGCAGCGCAGTTTTATTGGCTGATTTAGCAGCGGAATGATGTTTTAGCTTTTTCGTAGCGTGTCAGTAACCTAGCCATTTTGTAGCGCATTTTGATAATTTATAACTATCTGCGCTACGAAATCGCGGATTCGGGAATTTTGCAGCACTGATTCTTAAAATGTCATGTCTGGAGGGATGAGTCAGTGTGTCCGTCCGTTTATTGTCAGTTGGCGTCCTTTCCAAGCTTATGAGCCATCATTCCACCAATAGGTTCATAGCCACGCACATGAAAATCATTCAAACGGTCTTGTAATGCATGATAGTGCCATGATGTTTGTTAATGATGCATGAAATGACCTGCTTGTATGATAAGATTGTTAAACTTGCTAAGGAGTCCGAGTTTCCGCCTTAAAAGAACCCGATTGCAAGTGAGCCTGCGTTCCAAAATTTGAATTTGCTATTTGAGTTGAAGCTGGTGCTGTCTCTCTGTGCGAAAGTTTTCAAAGCGAAATGGAGAAGAAGGGGCATCGGTCTGGAAGATGTCAAAGAACAGAACCTGTGGGATTGGATCTTGCATTAAGAGATGAAGGTGTAAGACAAGCTTTTCAGGATGTTGGTTGCTGGACATTTTGTGAGAAGCTGCAGGGTGGACATGCTGAGGTAACAAAAGCATTTGCCTTAAATTTTACAGGTTTAAGTTCTAAAGTGTCTATGTTAGAATTCTCAGTATCTCCAGAGGTTATTGCTAGGGTGACTGAAATTCTGAGAGGAGGGCAGGAGTGGTTTAAAAACTTCAAATTTGATATGAACCCCTGCAAGGAATTCCTGAAGGAACCTTATGTGAATGAAGATCTCACAAAGGCTGTGCCAAGGAATTATGTAAAGGAACACTATGCACTTCTCCTCACATGTATCCAAAAGTATTTAACATGTGAAGGGAGATATACTAAAGTTTACTCCTATCATTTTAAGCTGCTGCTGCATTTTACAGGCAAAGCATCTATAGATATCCCATTCTACTTGTTTCGTAGCCTCAGCAAGATGTGTGATAAAATTCAGTTGAAGAAGGATAATTGGGAGACATCACTGTTTCATCATGGTTTAGTAAAATTGTTAGTGTTGGATAGTCTGCAGAAAATTGGTTGGGATTGGGATTCTTTTATTTTTATGGCTGGTTTTCAGAGTAAGAGAGGCCTCACCCCATTGCCTGTTAGGGAAAGAGAAGAGTCAATTGGGGAACCTACTCTTGTTGAGCTTAAAAAGGAGATAACAGATAAGAAGAAAACCAAGGCCAAATTGCAGAAATCAGTGAAGCCATTGGTTATCAAAGAGCCACCTCAACCATCGTCAAAAGAGAAGGTCAAGCACAAGAAGAATGCACCTGGACCAAGTGGGGCCGAAAAAGTATCAGGAGTGAGGACAAGAAGTCAATTAAGCAAGGAGAAGGGCAAATCAGTAGGTGTTTAAGTAAGTCCAATATCGAAGGCTAGTTTAAATGATTTGCTTGAGGCTGTTGATTTTGAACAGGCTAAATCAGTGCATATTGAGCCAATGCACATTGACTTAACTCAATCATCTCCAGAGAGCACTAAAAAATCAAAGGCTTCGAAGAGGTTAAGGTTTGATGAACCTGGTGAAGAGTTTGTGTTTAAACCACGAAGGCCAGTTACAAGGAAACAAATTAAAGAGGCCGAGAAGGTGCATGAAGAAGGGGTAGCCGTAGAGATGCCCAGAACAGAAGTAATTAAACAACTGCCCAAAACAGAGGAAGCAGAGAAAATAAAGAAAAAACCTTTTACAAGAAAACAAGTAAGAAAAATGGAGAAAAAATCCAGAACAAAGGAAGCAAAAGACGGAAACACTGCATCTACAAAGAACCAGTGGGAGGCAACCGAAGGAGAAATGGCTGAGATGGAGAGGGCTGTAGCTAAAATCACAGCCATGGAAAAGGAGGTTGCAAAATTGAAAGCACAGCTAAATAAATTAGCTGCCAAATGAAATTGCATAATTCTGAGTCAGGCGCTGTTCCAAAGTTTTGTTTAATTTTTCTTAAGTTCATTATTTTTAAGGCATGTAAGCACGGTTATATAAATCCAAGGTAAAATAGGAGTTTTGAAACTGATGGCCGAGCTGTTAAAATCACAGAGAATATCGAGACATTCACTAAAGACTATGTTTTTGAAAAAACAGCAGTTTTGTAGCGCGCTACGAAACCGTTGTAGGTGTTGTTTTTTGAAGAAAATAAACAGTTCAATGATGAGGTCAGCAAATTTTTGAAGAAAATGCTTAATGAACATCAAGGAGACCACATAAGGCTAGCAGGTCCATTCAGATAATGATAAGTGTGCATTCTCCATAAAGGTGAAATATTTTGTCTTAAACTACAGCTTTAATAAAGGTACTTTATTACTAGTGGTTAGGGTTTGGCTGAAGATGCATACGAGGATTTGGGCTTGTACACCTGTTCAATCAACAAGGCTTCCAGCAAATCTGGGAATATGGTGATGCTCGTCAATTTTGGGGTATTAAAAGAGCTGGGAACATATTGCTTAACTTTCGAAGGATGGTGGGAAACAAGGGCCGAGTGTTACACTGAAATTTGTCACCATGGTTATCTGCAGTTAAATAGCCATGTTGTCCTCCTTGTCAAGCCTCAAACCTTTGCTCTTCATGTCAAACTTCAAAAAGAGAGAAAGTCACTTTAAAAACATGTTCATCTTTGGGTACGCAGGTTCTCTCTACCTTGACTGCGTGTACGCATTCCAAACACACTGTACCTGCGTACTTGTACGCTATGTAGGCTAAAGCTTGGGTGCGTACCCCTGTAAAGGTCAAAAGGCACGAGTTTCATCTCAAAAAAGTTACTTGTGGTCACTTCTAGAGCTTTCTAGAAGAGTGTTTGACGTGTATTGAGCGCCTCCAGATGGTTCATGCATCCCTATGATAGAGGAACTTATCCCATCAAGAGAGGAGCTACCCCATCCAAAAGAGGGAGTATCCCTTGATGTTGGAACTGAATAACTTCCTCTAGAATACTATAAATACAGGCATTGAGCCAGAGGAGGGGAGGTTGAAAGCTGAACATTCCAAAGGGTAAATGCTGCTGGAATTAGGACTTCCATTGTTGACTTGTGAGGAGAGATCACTATCCTTCCTTGTTGCATATTGGGAGTGGGTGAGCTTGTCAAAGTAGAGGAAATCTCTTGTTGGACCCTGGGAGGAGCTTGCACAACACCAAGGCTCAGGTTGTAATGGTTCCTTTTTTGTTTCCTTAATACAAATAAGTCCATTCTTCTCAATGATTTGTTGTTAATGAATTATTTCATGTACTCCTTGGCCTATGTGATGAATATGCTTTGTTTTATGATGAATATTCAGGTGTTATGTAATCGTTTGCTTTGTTAGTGTATGCAGGTCTTAAAGTGAAGGAGGAGCTCATATGGATCAGCAAGGCTGGACTGCTACAACAAGCATTGGACCTAAGGTAAGATCGAAAACACTTGATCTCTCATAGAATAACGTGTGTTTAGAGAAGGATTGCTCTTGTTTGGTTTGTTTGTCACTAGAGAGTCTTAGACTCCTAGGGAGGTTAGATTTGTCCGCAAATATAACTCTTTCCGCATGACACCGAGAAAATAGGGGTTTGTTCTTATGATTAATGAACCATCAGCACATTCAGCATCCAATGCTAATCTTGTTCCTTGCATCCTTATCTCAGCTATCACGGCCAAAACTAAAGGAGACAGCTGTCGAAGATCTAGAAAGGAATCATGTAACGAGGAGCATAGAATTAGAATTTAAGTTTGATTAGGACTCTTTGTAATTATAGCTTAGTATTTGGTGTGTTTAATAAGTTTGTTAAAAACAGATAGGTGTCATTAGTGGCAGTCATCGAGCTCCCCTCATGCTGGAGGAGGAAGCTCAAAGTAGTTAAGAAAGTTTTTCTATATATAGATGAAACTCTGATGTAATGGGGGTTGGATATTTTTGAGGAACATAGTATTGCTTTGGCTTATGTAAAAAACTCAGTTTGTTAATATAATTTGCTGCTTATCTTCTCAGGATTCTTACAGTGTTTCAAATGCTCAAGATATGTGGTTTTGTTTTATCTTTAATGTTTTTACAGGTGTATGAATACACAATCACTCAGAATTCACTTATGCTGCTCTGACTTCCTGTGTGTATTTGTAAACTGAGGTTCCTATGAGATGATGTTTTGAGTATTTAAACATTGCTGCCCTGACTTCTATGCATGAGCAGTGTTATATTTTATTAAATTTGATCAACTCCATAAGCCCAATGGAAGTATTTGTAATGTCTGTCCAGCCAACCTTTTTATTAAATTTACTTTAC
>APFE031587771.1:43523-53543 GCA_000404065.3 Pinus taeda | reverse complement strand
GGTCTAAAATAGTTACATAGAGTCTAACTGATTAGCAGCCATCAGTACATGATTTTGTGATAACATTTTGGTGCGTCTGCCGGGAGTCTGAAGATTACTCATTCCCGAAATTTTAAGGTTGAATTTCTGAAGGTAGCATGAGTTCAAAGTGGTTTTCGAGGCTGTGTTCTACCTTGGTGATTCCATTAATTCTTAAAGTTTAAAAGGTGGCTTCGAGAGGAAGATATACAAGGAGTAATCCTGACCCAAACCCACCTAGTCCTGTGGAGAATCCTAATATCATCTCAAGGAGTAAACAAATATTTTCTGATATACCAGGTACTTCAAGCATTTCAAAGTCTTTATTTCCTGAGTTTTCTAGAAGTCCTGAAGATAAAATTGTTGATGATAAAGTTCAAGAGGTTTTATTGAGGTCTGAAAACGAAGAAGAACTTATTGGTATCCTTTTAGATTTACAAAAGAGAGGTATTGACACTTCATCTTTAGTATCACAAAAAGATAAAGAAGAGTTTTGGGAAATAGTTACTTCTGAATTGTTATTAGAGGAGGAGGACTTGAAACAGCTCAAGGAGCTTGACCCTTTTGAAGTTTGGCTTAAGTCTAAAACTGGTTTACCTCTCCCAAATTGGAGCTCTTTTGTCAGTGGTTTACAAAGTCCCAATAGTCCTTTCCGTACTCATACTTTGTCTTCTGCCTCTGCTAGTTCAAATAGCCCTCGGACAACATCTCATACTATTCTGGTCCTTCTGGTCATACAGTACCTATTGTCACTGTTCCTCCATTCATTATGGCTGTACCTGCTAGGTATGCTCCTCTAGATCTCCCTGCTGTTTTGCATGATCTCCCTAGCAAATATGCTGCTAGAATTCCAACATGGGGAGGAGATGAAGACATTACAGCTGAAGAACATGTGGATAGATTTAATGACTTTGTTGACAGGGAAGAAGTGGATGATGAAGATGTAAAATTAAGACTATTTGCTCAAACTTTTATTGGGGAAGTGCGAAAATGGTTTAAAGCCTTGGGAGCTGGTAGCATCCATAGTTGGGCTGAGTTTGAAGATAGTTTTCTGAAGAAATAGGGAAATAGAACTAATCTTGCTCAGGCCCTCACTGAATATAATAGTTTAAGAAGAGCTCCAGATGAGACTGTTCAAAACTTTTCTAAGAGGTTTAATAAAATATATAATTCCATTCCAGCACATTTGAAACCCCCTGGAGCTTTGGCTCAGTTAAGATATGCTGAGTCTTTTGACTCAGATTTCTCTCTTTTACTCAGAGAAAGAGAGTCTGCTACTTTGGCTGAAATGCAAAATGATGCAATCAAGGTAGAGGTGAATATACTTGCTGCTAAAAAGTCCAAGATGGCAAAGGCTAAGATAAAGGAGGAGGAGAAACCTTCTACCTCTGCTCAAGAAGAAAAATTTGAAACCATGATGAAAACTATGGAGAAATTGATGGATCAATTAGCACTTGGGAATGCTGCTGCTCCCCAAGCACAACAAGAGCCTCGGTTCAGGAATCCTCAATTTAGAAGGCCTCAAAATCAGCAAAGGCCAAGAGACAATAGAAATCAGCAAGCAGACCCTCCAGTGAGACCTCCTTTTCAACAAAACATGGTAGATGAAGAAGAAGAACCTGAAGAACCTGAGGAATCTATTCATTATCTTGGTGAAGAAAATTCAGAAATTTTCTTAACAAAGGAAGAACATGATGAGTCCAGCCAGTTAAAAGCCGAGGAGGAACGCTCAGATTTCTTAAAGGGTTATCAGCATGCCATATTTGAGATCCAGAAGTAGTATAATCTCAGAAACAGAGATGTTCCTATTACAGCAAATAAAGCTCAGCCCAAGAAGAATGTTTCAAAAGCAGTTGAAGATAAAAAGGAAAAGACAAAGCAGATTGATGGTAAAGGTGATTCTCCTCTTGAAACAAAGGATAATCAAACCCCTGCTCCTCCTAAGGAAATTGAAATGTCTACTTCCTGTTTTTAATATAGAAAATGAGATTGCTAAAATTAAAATATCAGTCCCATTCAATGAAATCTTGAGAGTAGACAAATATAGCAGCAAGATAGTGGAAATGCTTAATTCTCCACCAGGAGGGGCTGATATTTTAAATGTGCAAGAGGATAATCCTATTATATGTTTAGGTCCAAGACTTGAGGATGAACAAAATGATGAGTTTCCTCCTTTTTATATAAGCATTAACATACATGAAATGACTCTTCATAATGCTATGTTGGATTCAGGGGCATCACATAACCTCATGCCTAAGGTAATTATGGAAAGGTTGGGATTAGAAGTAACTAGACCATACAAGGACTTATTTTCTTTTGATTCAAAGAGAGTTCATTGTATTGGGCTGATAAAGGATGTGGTTGTGGCGCTCACACAAATCCCAGCAAAGATAACTGTCATGGACATTGTTGTTGCAGATGTTCCACCTAAATTTGGGATGCTACTTTCAAGGTCATGGGCAGCAAAAATCAAGGGTACCATGCAAATGGATCTGACGTATGCTACCATTCCAGTGTTTTGTGAACAGAGAAGGTTATATCGTGAGACAAGGATGGCATATATGGTAAGTAGCAAGGATAAGCCACAGAGTTTTCCTATTTATGCTTGTGATACAGGCCTAGGATCAGCTATTCTCTTTAATGAATCAGTAGGAGAAGAATCACAAGAAGAACATGCATAAAATCAGTGTCAGAGGGTGCAGCAAAGTAATGAAAGAGACATCATTGGTTGCTGGTCCTTATACTTTGATGGAGTAGCAGGAAAAGAAGGCGCAGGAGCTGGGATTTGGATCATGAGTCCAACTGAGGAAAGTAGGTTTCTGTCATACAAACTTAATTTTGATTGTACCAATAACATGGCTGAGTATGAGTCTCTGGTATTAGGTTTAGAAACCTTGATAGAGTTGAAGGCAAAAAACATTGCTGTTTATGGAGATTCTGAATTAATCATAAAGCAAGTTCAAGGTTCTTATCAAACAAAGGATGCAAGGATGAGAGCTTACAGAAATTTGGTGTTAGAATTGTTGGAGAAGTTTCAATCATATACCTTCAATATAAAAACCAGAGACCAAAATTCTGTTGCAGATTCTCTGGCTGTTGCAGCTAGTCTTTTTATTATTCCTAAACATTCTTCTGATAACTATGAAGTGAAAGTTCGCCATAGGCCAGTCATCCCAGATAATATCCTAAACTGGCAGGTTTTTGAAGATGATCAGCAGGTAAGAGATTTCCTAGAGTTGAAAGGAGAGTTTGAGCATAATCAAATTGATCAGCAGAATATGTTAGCAGAGACAAAGGAAAAGTTTGAGGTGTTGCAACTGCAAAACAATCTAATTCCAAAAGGTCTTATTCCACTTGAGAAACTATTTGATCAGAATGATGTGTTTAAAGCACCAAGATTGCAAGCCAATGAAGAGGAAGTAGAGAGCTGTAATTTAGGTGACTCAGTGGTACCTAAATTAGTCAAAATTTCAAAGTTTTTATCAGCTGATATGAAGGTTAAGTATGTTGAATTAATGAGGAAGTTTATTGATGTTTTTGCATGGAGCTATGCTGATCTAAAGCAGTATGATTCTTCAATCATACAACATACTATCCCAATTAAGCAAAATGAGAAACCTTTTAAGCAGAAATTAAGGAGAATTAATCCTCTTCTAATGCCACTAATTGAAAAAGAAGTGAAGAAGCTTTTTGCTGCAAAGATTATTGTTCCAATCAGGTTTTCAAATTGGCTTGCTAATTTAGTACCAGTCAGGAAAAAGAATGGGGAGATAAGGATTTGCATAGACTTTAGGAACCTGAATAGGGCTTCACTGAAAGATAATTACCCACTTCCTAAAATGGATCTTATTTTGCAGAATATTGTTGGCTCTCAAAGAATGTCCATGCTAGATGGATTCTCAGGGTACAATTAAATCCTTGTTCATCCAGATGACCAGGAGAAGACAACTTTCACTACACCATGGGGCACATTTATGTATGAAAAGATGCCTTTTGGCCTCATGAATGCAGGAGCGACTTTCCAGAGGGCTATGGACATCTCTTTTGCTGAGGAAAAAGATAAATCAGTGGTGGTATATCTTGATGATATCACAGTCTTTTCAAAGAAGGAAGAAGACCATTTAAAGCACCTAGAAAGGATATTGCTCAAGTGTAGAAGGTTTGGTATTTCTCTAAACCCAACCAAGAGTATCTTTTCTTTGACTTTTGGCAAATTGCTTGGTCATATTATCTCTGAAGAGGGAATTAGGATTGATCCTAATAGAGTCAATGCCATTCAAAGGTTAGATTTGCCAAGAAGCAAGAAAGAGGTTCAATCTTTTCTTGGTAAGGTTAATTTTGTTAGAAGGTTCATTCCTAACTTTGCTGAAGTAGTTAAACATATTACAAAGATGCTAAAGAAAGGAGCAGATTTTAAGTGGACAGCTGAAGCAAAGAAATCATTTGAAGAGATCAAAAAGGCACTCTCTCAAGCACCAGTTCTTATCAGCCCTGATTTCACTAAAGAATTTCTGATCTTCACATTTGCTTCTGAAGATACAATAGCTAGAGTCTTGTTGCAAAAAGGGAATCAAGGTACTGAACAACCCATTTCTTTCTTTAGCAAGACATTGGCTAATGCTGAACTGAAATATAATATCCTAGAAAAACAAGCATATGCATTGGTGAAAGCAATCAAGGATTTCAGAGTTTATGTGTTGCATTCTCATGTTATTGCATACGTGCCAAGTGCTGTTATAAAAGATATTCTTACACAAGCTGACCCAGATGGAAAAAGAGGGAAATGGATAGCAAAGTTGTTAGAGTATGACATTGAAATTAAGCCCACCAAGCTGGTAAAGGGTCAAGGCTTAGCAAAATTATTGACTCAGTCAAACTTGGACTGCATTGATATCAATTTTAGCACAGAAATATCAGATATTTCTGAGAATGAAGAGGAGTTGGTCCAAATCAATGAAAAGTTTTTGACATCAGAATGGTACAGGGATGTAGCATTTGTTTTGCAGCACAATAGAGCCCCTGATAACCTTTCCAAATCTAAAGCTCGGTTCACCAAGATGAAATCTCTTAGATACTTTGTATATGAGCAGAATTTATTTTGGAAGGATGCAGGAGGGATTTTACTAAACTGTCTCATTGAAGAAGAAGCTGAGAAGGTAATTGATGAATTTCATAAGGGAGATTGTGGAGGCCATCACTATTGGAAAGCCACTGCAAACAAAGTTTTAAGAGCTGGTTATTTTTGGCCAACTATGTTCAGAGATATTTATAAAAAGATAGCTTCATGTCATGAATGTCAAGTATTTGAAGGTAGAAGAAAGCTCATACCTATGCCATTGGTTCCTATTTATGTTGAAGCACCTTTCCAGCAGTGGGGATTAGATTTTATAGGGGAAATCCATCCTCCTTCATCAAGACAACATCGCTGGATTCTCACAGCCACTGATTAATTTACAAAGTGGATAGAGGCAGTACCAACAAGGCAAGCAAATGATTCAATGATAATTTCCTTTTTAGAAGATAACATCTTGTCAAGGTTTGGTTGTCCGCTCAAGCTTATCACAGACAATGCTCAGGCTTTTAAGTCTAAAAGGATGATAATTTTTTGTCACCAGTACCATATTTCCCTTGGCCATTCCACAGCTTACTATCCACAGGGAAATGGTCTAGCTGAAAGTTCAAAGAAAAGTCTTGTGAGGATTATCAAGAAGCTGCTGCAGGAAAATAAAAAGGCTTGGCACTTAAAGCTGAAGTATGCCTTGTGGGCTGATCGCATTTGCACAAAAAGGTCTATTGGAACATCACCTTATGAACTTGTGTATGGAGCAGAGGCTATTTTCCCGACATCTCTTGGAGTACCGGTTATGAAGCTAATTCAAGGATTAGAAGAGGAACCAAATGCCATATAGCGAAGGATTAATCAGTTGATAGCTTTGCAGGAGAAAAGAACTGAAGTATTTGAAGGTCATCAACAAAATCAGAATTGGGTCAAGAGAGCATTTGACAAAAAGATTAAAGAGGTTACATTTCAGATTAATGACAAAGTCTTAAAGTGGGAAGCTAGAATTGAAGAAAAAGGTAAACATGGCAAATTTGAAAACTTATGGAAGGGGCCATATCAGATTTCTTCTTTCCATGGGAATAACACCTACATTCTACAAGAAGTTGATGGATCACCATATGCTGGAGGACTTGTTAATGGCAAGTTCTTAAAGCATTACAATCAGTGAAAGTTTACCAAGTATCTCATAAGCATTGTATATAACCGTTTTATGAATGTTTCCTGTTAAAAATAAATGACAAGCTGAACAAGAAAGCTTTAGCCCGAGGAGAAGGCCCACAAATTTTGAAAGGGATGCTTGTCAGCTGGTGTGAGTTTAATAAAATGGACAAAGGCACTGATTCTACGAGTTCTTAATGTACTACAGGAGCACACTATCCCAAGTGGAGCCACTGTTATCACCAAGAAATGCAGTTATATGTACATTAATGTTGTCCAAAATATTTTATTGTCAAAAAATAGGTGTCAAATAGTTGTTGTCCTATGTTCGTTACTTAGGGATTATGTTTTAGAAAGTTATTAATGTAAATAGTTTTCAAATACCGTTAGTCATCCTCCATCATGATTGTATAAGGCCTGTCTTATCTTGCTTATGTCACTGGCCCTTTTCGCATTTTCGCAGCGCAGTTTTATTGGCTGATTTGGCAGCGCAATGATGTTTTAGCTTTTTCGCAGCGTGTCAGTAACCCAGCCATTTCGTAGCGCATTTTGATAATTTATAACTATCTGCGCTACGAAATCGCGGATTTGGGAATTTTGCAGCACTGATTCTTAAAATGTCATGTCTGGAGGGATGAGTCAGTGTGTCCGTCCGTTTATTGTCAGTTGGCGTCCTTTCCAAGCTTATGAGCCATCATTCCACCAATAGGTTCATAGCCACGCACATGAAAATCATTCAAACGGTCTTGTAATGCATGGTAGTGTCATGATGTTTGTTAATGATGCATGAAATGACCTGCTTGTATGATAAGATTGTTAAACTTGCTAAGGAGCCCGAGTTTCTGCCTTAAAAGAACCCGATTGCAAGCGAGCCTGCATTCCAAAATTTGAATTTGCTATTTGAGTTGAAGCTGGTGCTGTCTCTCTGTGTGAAAGTTTTCAAAGCGAAATGGAGAAGAAGGGGCATCGGTCTGGAAGATGTCAAAGAACAGAACCTGTGGGATTTGATCTTGCATTAAGAGATGAAGGTGTAAGACAAGATTTTCAGGATGCTGGTTGCTGGACATTTTGTGAGAAGTTGCAGGGTGGACATGCTGAGGTAACAAAAGCATTTGCCTTAAATTTTACAGGTTTAAGTTCTAAAGTGTCTATGTTAGAATTCTCAGTATCTCCAGAGGTTATTGCTAGGGTGACTGAAATTCCGAGAGGAGGACAGGAGTGGTTTAAAAACTTCAAATTTGATATGAACCCCTGCAAGGAATTCCTGAAGGAACCTTATGTGAATGAAGATCTCACAAAGGCTGTGCCAAGGAATTATGTAAAGGAACACTATGCACTTCTCCTCACATGTATCCAAAAGTATTTAACATGTGAAGGGAGATATACTAAAGTTTACTCCTATCATTTTAAGTTGCTACTGCATTTTACAGGCAAAGCATCTATAGATATCCCATTCTACTTGTTTCGTAGCCTCAGCAAGATGTGTGATAAAATTCAGTTGAAGAAGGATAATTGGGAGACATCACTGTTTCATCATGGTTTAGTAAAACTGTTAGTGTTGGATAGTCTGCAGAAAATTGGTCGGGATTGGGATTCTTTTATTTTTATGGCTGGTTTTCAGAGTAAGACAGGCCTCATCCCATTGCCTGTTAGGGAAAGAGAAGAGTCAATTGAGGAACCTACTCTTGCTGAGCTTAAAATGGAGATAACAGATAAGAAGAAAACCAAGGCCAAATTTAGAAATCAGTGAAGCCATTGGTTATCAAAGAGCCACCTCAACCATCGTCAAAAGAGAAGGTCAAGCACAAGAAGAATGCACCTGGACCAAGTGTGGCCGAAAAAGTATCAGGAGTGAGGACAAGAAGTCAATTAAGCAAGGAGAAGGGAAAATCAGTAGCTGTTGAAGTAAATCATATATCGAAGGCTAGTTTAAATGATTTTCTTGAGGCTATTGATTTTGAACAGGCTAAATCAGTGCATATTGAGCCAATGCACATTGACTTAACTCGATCATCACTAGAGAGCACTAAAAAATCAAAGGCTTCGAAGAGGTTATGGTTTGATGAACCTGGTGAAGAGTTTGTGTTTAAACCACGAAGGCCAGTTACAAGGAAACAAATTAAAGAGGCCGAGAAGGTGCATGAAGAAGGGGTAGCTGTAGAGATGCCCAGAACAAAAGTAATTAAATAGCTTCCCAAAACAGAGGAAGCAGAGAAAATAAAGAAAAAACCTTTTACAAGAAAACAAGTAAGAAAAATGGAGAAAAAATCCAGAACAAAGGAAGCAAAAGACGGAAACACTGCATCTACAAAGAACCAGTGGGAGGCAACCGAAGGAGAAATGGCTGAGATGGAGAGGGTTGTAGCTGAAATCGTAGCCATGGAAAAGGAGGTTGCAAAATTGAAAGCACAGCTAAATAAATTAGCTGCCAAATGAAATTGCAGAATTCTGAGTCAGGTGCTGTTCCAAAGTTTTGTTTAATTTTGCTTAAGTTCATTATTTTTAAGGCATGTAAGCATGGCTATATAAATCCAAGGTAAAATAGGAGTTTTGAAACTGATGGCAGAGCTGTTAAAATCACAGAGAATATCGAGACATTCACTAAAGACTGTGTTTTTGAAAAAACAGCGGTTTCGTAGCGCGCTACGAAACTGCTGTAGGTGTTGTTTTTTGAAGAAAATAAACAGTTCAATGATGAGGTCAGCAAATTTTTGAAGAAAATGCTTAATGAACATCAAGGAGACCACATAAGGCTAGCAGGGCCATTCAGATAATGATAAGTGTGCATTCTCCATAAAGGTGAAATATTTTGTCTTAAGCTACAGCTTTAATAAAGGTACTTTATTACCAGTGGTTAGGGTTTGGCTGAAGATGCATACGAGGATTTTGGCTTGTACACCTGTTCAATTAACAAGGCTTCCAGCAAATCTGGGAATATGGTGATGCTCGTCAATTTTGGGGTATTAAAAGAGCTGGGAACATATTGCTTAACTTTCGAAGGATGGTGGGAAACAAGGGCCGAGAAAACAGGGGTTTGTTCTTATGATTAATGAACCATCAGCACATTCAGCATCCAATGCTAATCTTGTTCCTTGCATCCTTATCTCAGCTATCACAGCCAAAACTAAAGGAGACAGCTGTCAAAGATCTAGAAAGGAATCATGTAACGAGGAGCATAGAATTAGAATTTAAGTTTGATTAAGACTCTTTGTAATTACAGATTAGTATTTGGTGTGTTTAATAAGTTTGTTAAAAACAGATAGGTGTCATTAGTGGCAGTCATCGAGCTCCCCTCATGCTGGAGGAGGAAGCTCAAAGTAGTTAAGAAAGTTTTTCTATATATAGATGAAACTCTGATGTAATGGGTGTTGGATATTTTTGAGGAACAGAGTATTGCTTTGGCTTATGTAAAAAACTCAGTTTGGTAATATAATTTGCTGCTTATCTTCTCAGGATTCTTACAGTGTTTCAAATGCTCAATATATGTGGTTTTGTTTTATCTTTAATGTTTTTACAGTTGTATGAATACACAATCACTCAGAATTCACTTATGCTGCTCTGACTTCCTATGTGTATTTGTAAACTGAGGTTCCTATGAGATGATGTTTTGAGTATTTAAACATTGCTGCCCTGACTTCTATGCATGAGCAGTGTTATATTTTATTAAATATGATAAACTCCATAAGCCCAATGGAAGTAATCTCATGTTGTATTTCCAACCATCATGTTTATTAAAGTTCTCATTTCAAGAGTTAGCCCTCTTAGTGTTAATCATAATCAGT
>APFE031587771.1:24529-39160 GCA_000404065.3 Pinus taeda | reverse complement strand
TTCTGGAAGCTTCTAGAGGGAATCTTGAGGTGGCAAGTTCGCTCCTTAAAGGTTCATGCATCCCATACCTTAAGGAGCTAACCCCTTGATGTGAGGATATTATCACTTTGAAGGAGGACGCTATCCCTTCAATGGTGGACCTATAACCTCCTTCCTTTGCACTATAAAATGAAGCATTGGTCTGGTTACTGAGGAGGTTGAAAGTTGAATATTTTTGAGGTAAAATGTTGTTGGAACGTAGTCTTCCTAATTGAGCTTTTGAGAGGAGAGATTACATACCTTTTTGATCTCATTTGGAAGAGAGTGAGGCTTGTCAAAGTAGAGGAAATTCCTATTTGGACCCTGGGAAGAGCTTGTACAGCATCAAGGCACCAAAGGTTGTAAAGTTTTTCTTTTTCAAAGTTAATAGAATCAAGTTTATTTTTCTCAATAGGCTGTGTTTTATGGTTTATTTCATGGATTCCTTGATCACCATGATGAACATGATTTATTATATTAGCTATGTAGGTGTTATTTGATGTGTGCTTGTTTTTGATTGCAGGTTCTTAAAAGGAAACTTTTTTCGGACGGTGGGAGCATGGCTGCCACAAACTAGCGTTGGACTTAAGGTAGGGTCTAAACACTTCTTTTGTTTTTATTAATGAATTGCAATATGTTTAGAGAAAGGTAGATTTGCTTCTCCTACTTGTTTCTAGATATCTTTTGATACTAGGGAGATCGGCCTTGTCTGCAAGATCGATTTATCCGGTCGACAAATTGGTGACTCCACTGGGGAACTGAATTTGGTTTTTTGATTTTCCTTTGTCTTTGACTTGAGAAACTTGTTTTTGATTCTAGTTTTTGCTTGATGTGTGTGGTATTGGGTAGTTTTTAGGTTCTGGATTGTTTTTTGTTTTTTTGAAATTTTCAAGAGGACCGCACGTTCTGGTTATAATACAGTGCAGACATCCCCGCATTGTTCCTTTAGTGCACAGAGTGGTACCGCATCTAGTTATACTGAAAACCTATGGACCCTGTCAAAATTTTTGAAAAACCTAAAATATTTTTGTCCAGTTAAGTTTAGGATTTGTTTATTACTTTTAGTCTCTGCCCAGATCTGCATGTGTCTTGTCAAAAGTCTCTTGTGAGTAAGTTCCATTGGTGTTTTTGTTTTAAATGATTTTCTAGAAGTTTTGCATGCCTGGATTGGTTTTCACTGAGTCTCTGTAGTGACTTAAAGATTAGAAGCCTAAGAAACCTTAGATTATCCTGGTATCTTTTGTCTTCTTGATGAGTTTGGCTAGTTTGTGAAATCTTCCCTTGGTGAGAAATAGATTTCGTTTCTCTTTGCAAATCTTTGAATGGACTTGATCATAAGTTGTGAATTTCATTTTTATAAAAGAAAACATAGCTGGGTGTTTTTTGATTGTTTTGTTATTCTGAATGAATTAATCCTTAGTTTACTGAATAACTAAGTAAAACATCCTCAAAAGCATTTGAAGATGTTTAGTTTTTCATAGTTTTGAGTGTTTTCTAGAAATCATAGATTCTCTTTTGAAAGAATTGTTTTTTGTAGTTTTGAGTGTTGAAAAGAAAAGGGATTTATTTTTTGTGAGCATAATTAGTAGTTTCGTTTTGAGTTTATTGAAAAAGACAAAAATATTTTATTTTCATTTATATGTTGAAGGAAAGATGTTTTTTCAAAGAATTGTGTTCTCAACTCTTTCTTTTAGCTAGAGATTCATTGAAAGGAAAAACAAATTGTTTATCATTTTAGGTGTAAGTTTTGGTGTTTTTGGAGTCGAGTTTTCACACCATCAAAGTTCATCTCCATACCTATTGACTTAAGAAACAACCCATAAAAATAACGCTTAATTAAAATTGATATAGTAATATTTTTATTTCTAGGGCTCTTATCACCAATATAGCTTAGGCTAGTATCTTGGAGTAGGGAGTAATTAACTCTCCAAGATAGTTAAAACAAACAAGTAGCTATATCTTGTGGTGGAAATAAATCCAATTGTAATTGATATAATCTGGGAAGCTCCTCTTAAAGGAGTCAATCACAAGATCATGTCCGAACCTTTGAGACAATCAAGTCTGTTTCATTGGGAAAGATAGCAGATTTGCACGTATTAAAAACGGTAACCTCGGATAAACCATTGTGAGGAGCTTTGGGTCACTTGTTGGAAAACCTCGAATTGATCATGTCGAGGAGCCTTTAAGGGGACTGAGCATTGTTACTCTGCCCTTGCACGTAGATCGGATCATAGACTGTTCCTCCAGTTGTATTTGTTATTGTTGGTAACCTTAGTGACCATAATCTTAAGATTCTTTCCTAAGGTGACAGTGAAGGACGGGTCTCACTATACCTGGAGCAGACGTCGACTAGATTCACTTGGACTCTCTAGGGGGTTCTCTTCACTCGAGACGTTTTTGTGAAGAAACTTGTGCCAGTCTATTTCATTAAGCAGGTTGTCGGGGTAACTGTTCCAACCGTCATTTCTGTATTGAATTCTACGATGTTGGATTTCATCACCAACTAGTGTTTTCGGTATGGAAAGTTACTATTTGTGTGTGGTTTGAACTCTTAGATTTTTAGGTGCATGATTCAATTGTTTGGTTCTTTATAGACTTTATATTGTTTTATTGAGATTTTCTTTGTTTGCGTGTGAAGTAATTAAATATTTAATCATGGTTGAATTACCGAGACAATCCCGTAGACTTTGGGGGAAACCTCCCGAATATACACTAAGTTAGCTTGAAGGGCTACAAGCTCTTGTATCACCTAGTGACAGTAGAGTTGGGTCACCAAAGGCCAGAGAATCATCTTTAATTATTCACCCTGATTATCCAGTTCACGCAACAGAGTATATTTCTGAACCAATTTCATTTTCCGAAGTTATTGGTAGTATTTCTCCTACTAGTGAATTAATTGAGGAACCTAAAATTTCTGAACCTGAAACCGAACCTGCTGCTACTCCATCCTCAGGACTTGCTTCTCCAACTTCTAGTGGTCCTGGTTCACCCAGGGTAGGAAGTGTCATTACCCAAAATCTTCCTTCTGGGCTCATTTCTATTGAAGAACTTGTCAGTCCAGACAAAGATACAACTCTCCCTGAAAATAAACCAACTTTATAACTTAGGAAGTGTGAATCAATCTTCTACAATCCTTTTATAAGTGACGCTTTGTACGTATCATTGACGAATTTTTTAGAAAATTCCGGTCTTTATTTTTCACCACCTCATATTCCTTTTCATCCTACGCCTAGAGGTTATTATCCTCCTTCGAATATGTCAAACCGGTCATCAATGTTTTCCCAAACATCGGAAACATTTTTATATGGCGGTCCTTCTATTCCTTCTGGGTATCAGTCACTTTCTAGTACTTTTTCAGGAGCATCTCCTCAACCCATTGAACATGGGATATCAACTGGTAATAACGAAACTCAACCGTTGAGCGTAGAAGAAATTCTTATGATGTCTAGTGCTATTCCAAATCCGCAACCTCAAGGTAGTGAGTTACCGCTTGGAGGGAAACCTCAAGGTAGTTAGTTACCACCTAGAGGGCAACCTCAAGGTAGTTAGTTACCACCTAGGGGGCAACTGCAAGGTGCTCAATTACCGCCTAGGGGACAACCTCAAGGTAGTCAAATACCGCCTGTGGGGCAACCTCAAGGACAATACATACCTTCGAGACAGTACATACCTCAAGGTAAACCCTAGACTCAGTATATACCTCAAGGTCAACCCCAATATCAATATATACCTCAAGGTCAACCCCAGTTTCAGTACGTGCCTCAAGTTTATCAACCTCAAGGTCAGTACACAACTCAAGGTTTCCAACCACCTTCTGGTAAACCATTTGTACAAGGAGCTGGAAATGTACCTCTCAATTACCAGCCCTACACTCAACCTGGTTATGGTCCTCAATATGCTCAACCTTTAATGGGTCCATACCCTAGAATGAACATGGTGTGGGATCCATCTCAAACTCAAAAGGTTTTGCAACCTAATGTGCAGTTATCAAGTCAACCTAGACAACCTTTGGTTTCTGGTCCAACCCAGCAACCTGTCTAGCCTACTGTTCAAACTTCTGCACTTGGTTTAGTTCATCAGTCTGGGCCTAGTTCACCTCGAACTCTGCCTCAAACTGTCGTTGCAACTACTACAGCTTCTGTTCAATCTAACCCACCTACTTCTGGAGTATCAATAGCTCCAGTTTCTACTTTTCCTGCATCAACTCCTCAGACCTCTTTACCACAGTCAGGACCTACAGTTCAGACTTCGGTTCAGATGCTTGTAGGACAACCTGATCCAAGTACGGTTGTCACAAGTTAATCGCAGCTCACTTATCAACCGTACCAGGGACAATATCAATATGGTCTTGATGTGCAAAACCTAGTTTATCAGTATCAACCGTACCCTGAATATACTTATCAACAACCTCAACAACCCCAGTTTGGTCTAGTTAATCCTGGTTTTCCGGTAGGATATAATATTCCTAATGCAAATCTAATTCTAGGTTATCCTGGATATCCTCCTCATAGAGCTGGTCTTGTAACCCAAAGTTTTCGAGACCCTAACCATCAGTTACCTTTTATTGCAACTTTGGATTTACCTGATTTGTTGTGCCTTACAAACGATCCAATTTACTATCTTCCATATTGGCTGCCAATGCCTAATAAGTTGCCCAGTGATATCCCAAAGTTTGAGGGTAAGTCAGGAGAAGATCCATCAAATCATGTGATGAATTATCACCTATGGTGTGCATCCAATTCAATTATAGGTGATTCAATTCGCTTACGTCTTTTTCAACGCACTCTAATTGGTCTCGCTGCCAAGTGGTACATTGAGTTACCATGAAACTCTTTTTACAACTTTAGTCAGTTAGCCACTTCATTCTTAACTCATTTTCAGTTGCCTATCAGATATGACAATGGCAATGAATTATTAACTTCATTAAAATAGTCAACGTCCACATATATTTTAGATCATATTCATGAATGGCGATGTCGATGACGTTTAGTGAAAGTTTTTATCTCGGATCAAATTTTGGCAGAATGGTTTGTTAAATCATTATTACCTAAAATCATTGAGGATGTAGCTAAGGCAGGAGTTGTTACTGAAGAGAAAATAATTTCTCAAGCTCAGTACCTTGACCTCGTTTATATGCAGTTGGGTACTTTACATGAAAAAATCCATGATCTTCCAAAACAAAATCAAATAACTGCAGCTCCTTCAGGGTCTCATGCCACTGATGGTATGATTGGTTTAGTTAGTACCAAAAGTAAGAAGAAATCTACAAAGAATTCTTCTCCTATTATAACTTTACCAGATTCCCCAACAGGAGAATCTTTCGCTAAAATTCCTACCGATATTCATGTCGTAGAATCATCTACGGCCAAATAAAAATCCGACGGTAAAACAAAGGGGAAGAATAAAAATAAAAAAAAAAACTCAAAAGCGAAACCAGATAAAAATGAACCTACTGATGAGAAACGTAAACCTCGCTATCCTTGTCTCATTTGTGATGAGGAGCATTTTACAAGAGATTGTCCACATCGAGCAAAGGTTTCGAAAATCGTTAAAGGTTCTCAAACGCCTACTGTCTTGAAGGATCCTTTTCCTAATCAAGATAGTAAGATGATAGGTTCTTCCTCAAATGCCTTAGAAGAACCCATTATGATGATGTCCCATGTCAGGATTGTGATGCAATTGCAAGATTATGGTAGTAAGAATCATGTTGGTGGTAAGGAAGTAGAATCTTCTAATTCAAACCCATCAACTTCAACTCCTTTTGGTTCTAATCCGCTACAAATCGAGAGACCTAATCCAGACTTAGTAATCAAATCACCTGCTAAAGGTATACTTCGGAAGTCAGCTTTCAATCCACATGTGAGAGCTGCTCAAAACTATAACATTTTTGAAGATTTAGCAATTTCCCCTTCAGCAATGTTGGCTTTTGAGGTGCTGCAATCATGCCTAGCACAACGTAAATTGCTATTGTCTGCTATAGGAGCTCTTGACATTCAGGGTTCCAACCTTATAATATTCGATTTAGAGAATAGTACACCTTGTCTACCTCATCAAATGGCTTTCCAAATCCCAATGTTAGTCAAAAATAGACCTTGCTTTCGGATTGTGATTGATGAGGGAGCTTCTATGTGTATTATGTCGATCCAGTGTTGGTGATCACTTGGTTCTCCTACACTCAATCAATCCCTGATGATTCTAAAGGCTTTTGATGGCTGAGGATTTCATCCTTTTGGCATTTTGTAGGATTTATCTATAGGGGTAGAAGGAAAAACTATAAATCTAGATGTGGAAGTGGTTGATGCCCCTCTAGATTACAACCTTCTTTTGGGTCGCAGTTGGTATTACGCTATGACTGCTATTGTTTCATCAGTCTTTTGGCTTATTAAGATTCCTCATAATGGAAGGATCGTTACAATAGACTAGTTAACTTATTTTTCATCCGACCCAGCCTCTTCTAATAGTATTCAACATGTCGGTAAAACAACTATCCCTTATAAGGATGTTGGGGTAGGTTTGATTAAAGATTATGGTTTACTAGGAACTTGTTCATTTCCTCCTCCTAACGTATTGCCTTATTTTGCAACCATTCATATGATTTCATCGAACACTATTGCTTTTGATGATCCTTGGATCGTACCTTTCGATTCTAAGGTGGACTCATTTAGTGATGCAATGCCCTTGAGTCCCTTTGAAGTTGCATATCAGGCTATACAGTCATTTTTCGACTCTTGTTAAACTAAAATCGATCCAATGAATGTGATCCATGGGGAGTCACTCTCAATCTCAACCTCAGATTCAACAACTCTTTTTGAGCTTATTCATACTGATGAGCAGATTCGTGAACGTTTGTCTATTGATGACTTAACATGGGAAGATATTCATCATCGATCTTCATTTTTACCTGAGCTTGATCATTTTGAAAATGATTTCTCATCTATTTTTACCATTGATTATGTCAAAGAACCACAGAATCCATTGCAACATCTTGATTCTGAGTTGAATTTGGGAAATATTTCTCAAACGATTCCTATTGACATTTCAGTGAAACCTGGAATTATTGAAAACATTCATGTAGGTGCTTCCTGTACAGATGAGGAAATCCAAACATATAAATCCCTATTTCAAGAATTTTGCGATGTGTTTTCCTGGTCACATCAAGAAATGCGAGGAATCGATCCATCAATTGTTGTCCATGAAATTAAAACTTACCTGGATGCTAAACCTATTTGGCAACGTTTGCATCAGATACATCCAAGAAAAGGTGCTACTATTAAAGTTGAAGTTGAGAAATTACTTCGAGCAGGTTTCATTTATCCAATTCCCTTAACGGATTGGGTATCGAATATTGTTCTTGTTAACAAAAAGCAAGGAATGATAAGAATATGTACTAATTATAGGGATATTAATCGAGCTTGTCCTAAAGACAACTATCCAACCCCCTATATTGATCAAATTATTGATGATTGTTCTGGCAGTGAAATGTTCTCCTTTATGGATGGCTTTTCCAGTTACAATCAAATTAACATACTCCCTGCTGATCAACCTAAAATGGTTTTCATTTGTCCATGGGGGACATTTTCTTATTGCAAGTTACCTTTTGGATTGAAGAACGCCAGAGAAACTTTTCAAAGGGCTATGTCTTATGCATTTCATGACATCAAGCACATTGTGCAGCCTTATCTCAATGATTTACCTGCTCATTCATTACGTAGAGCCTATCATCTCACTCATTTATGAGCCATCTTTATGAGATGTAGGCATTATTGAATTAGGCCGAATCCACACAAATTTGTTTTCTGTATAGAAACGGGTCGTTTACTAGGATTTGTTGTCTCAAAATCCAGCATTCGTGTCGATCCCTCGAAGGTTGAAGCTATTGTCAAATTACCTCCGCCTTTGACTCTTCGCCAACTCAAAAGTTTTCAAGGGAAAGAAAACATTTTACGTCATTTCGTTCCTAACTACACCGAGATAACGAAAGATTTTACCAGGTTGTTGAAACAGAATACTCCATTCTTTTGGGATGAGATAGCTAACAAATTTTTTGATGCACTTAAACACGTGTTGACCCATGCACCGTTATTGCATCCTCCCAACTACAACCAGGACTACTTTTTGTACCTCGCCACTTCTCATTCCACCATTGGGATGGTTTTAGTTCAGGAAGATGAATTCAACAATGAAAATGTGATTTACTATCTTAGTCAAACTCTGAATCTGACTGAGCTTAAATATTCGCATGTGGAGAAATTGGCCTTGGTACCTGATCAAGCTATCCAAAGATTTCGTCACTACATCTTATTACGAAAAACCACGATAATTTCTGACTGTAACCCTATGACGTATATTTTGACCAAACAATTGCTAGGGGACAAGTATTCCAAATGGATAGTTATCCCGTAGGAATTTGACTTGGAATTTGAAAAATCCAAGGCAAAGAAATCTTTGGTTTTTGTGGAACTGATGTGGGATTTCTCGAGTACTGATACTGAAACAGTGGCGGAAGAACCCATTGCAGATGAATCCTTGTTTCTTATCCGTACTCTTGATCCATGGTATGGAGATATAAGTATCTATCTCCAAACCCAATCTTTTCGGCCTAAAATCTCACGATCTCAATGAAGGAAAATACGTTTCCAATCCCAACAGTACAATATTATTGGAGATACACTCCATTTTCATGGAGCGGATTCTGTTTTCCAACGTTGTCTAACTCATGAAGAAGCTGAAAATGTTCTGAATGACTATCACTCTGGAGCATGTGGCAGTCATATGTTTGGGTATGCCACAACCCAAAAGATATTACACGCTGGTTATTTTTAGCCATCCTCATTTAAAGATTGTATCAATGCCATTCGGAAATGCCACAATTGCCAAATTTTTGATCGAAAGATGTGTGTTCTGCCTGCTCCTCTCCACCCTATAATTGCTGTAGGTCCTTTCACAAAGTGGGGTATCGACTTTATTACATGTAACCCTCACTCGGCCGGGGGGCATGCGTATATCATCCTTGCGGTAGATTATTTTACCAAGTGGGCCAAGGCGATGCCTAGATTTTCGGTAGACGACAAAACTGCTGCAATTTTCATTTTCAATCATATAATTGCTAGATTCGGTGTTCCTCAAGTAATTATTACTGATCATGGAAGTCATTTTTGAAACATCATGATGACTGAACTAACAGATCAACTTCGTCTGTGTCACGATAGTTCTACTCCATATTACCCACAGGCTAATGGTTTGGTTGAAGCAACCAATAAATTTCTAGTCACTATGATCCAACGAATCATTGGTATTCATCGGTCGAATTGGCATAACATGTTATTTTCAGCACTTTGGGCATACCGAACCTCAGTCAAAACATCAATTGGTTTCACTCCTTTTCAACTAGTTTACGGGTTGGAAGCAGTGTTACCCATTGAATGCGAAATTCCGTCATTGCAAATAGCCATAGAATTACTCCCAACCACTTCCGAAGAGGAGAAACGTTTGTTGTACTTAGCTTAGTTAGATGAGAATCGACGTGATGCTGCATTAGTAATCGAGACTCATGCAAAATGAATAAAAGCTCAGTACAACCGAAATGTTACACCTCGTAATTTTTTGGAAGGAGACCCAGTTTTACTATACAATCAAGCAAACGATAAGCTAGGCGCTGGAAAATTTGTACCCATGTGGCATGGTCCTTTTGTTGTTAAGCAGAAGCTAGAAAAAGGGGTCTATGAATTAGTATATTTTGATGGTGTCTATTTAGGTAGACCTAGAAATGGGCTTTATCTGAAAAGATATTATGCTTAAAGTGTGGTGTGGAGATTTTTATTAGAATAGTTTCTTTCTTGTTGGTGTGTTGTAGATTAGAAAGTGTGCCTAGTTTAGAGAGTGTTTTTATCATTATTCTTGCTTATCTTGATTTTACTCTTGATATTGTAGATGTCGACGTCTTCTTAAACATACATTGGTTTTGTTGATGGTGCTTGTCGTAGTACACGGAATATTTCTTCCACAACTTGGGTTATCTACTTACCCTCTAATGAGTTAGTATCTATGCATGGGGTAAGTCTCGGTCAAACAAAAAATAACATTGCAGAGTATAGTGCAGTGATTGAGTTATTATCTGAATCCATCTCATTTTGGATTTGGAGTTTGATTGTTAGGTTAGATTCTAAACTCGTTGTATTACAGCTTAACAGGGTTTATGCCATTATAAATCCAGTGTTATTAAGATTATTATTGAGATTTCGTCTCTTGGAATGTGAATTTGACTACATTGAATATCAGCATATTCCAAGATATTTAAATACATTAGCAGATGCAGTTGCTTCTCGAATGTTAAATAAACATTTGCAATAATCAAGATAGTAAATTTAAAAACATTCCATAAACATGTTATACAAGATAGCCAGTAATAGTAATATATCATAGCATAGAAGTGTGTCAAATATACATCATCTTCGATCATAGGTTGAAAAACACCTTATGATCGACAAAAATGATAGTACAAAAAGATATAAAATGTCGTATGAGTCTACAAAGGCGATCATCCTATCCTTGATGATGATCACGATAAGAAACCACTGCTTGGGCCACCCTACAAAGGAACCTCCTAAAAGGTACTAGGACCCCAATCACATAGCACTATAACCTAAGTGGAATATCATCTATACTAGTCTCTGGAATATCCGCTGTCAAATGCTCTAGATGATGCTCCAATTCGGTCAGGGTCTCTGTTGATTGGTCCTGTGGGACTGGTGCTACTGCAGTGGGGTGTCTTATCTCATAGGGCTGGAGAGTGTCTGGTTGCCGTCGACCCACATCTGCATTTAAAACTTTTTACTGTCAGTTTTGGACAATTTAAAAACAAAAAGATTAGTTAAAAATTTAGAAAATGCTGAAAATAATTTTACCTGAATCATCCCATTGCTCTCCTGGTGGAAGAGCCATGTCTGGATCACCACGATAATCCATGCCAGTGTATGGAAAGTCCTCAATCACAAAAATTTGGTTCCCTAAGCAATGAAAATACTCAGGTGGAAATCAAACAACCTCTGTACCCTCCTCAGGATGACAAGCCATCACTGCAACCCAGCACATAATCCTAAGCTCTTGGGGAAGTCTAGCCTCAATGGAAAGCTACTGTGGGACCAACATAGGGACCCTCTCTAGGCCAAAGCCCACAACCAAGAAACCATATCCAAAGTTTTTTAGTTGCCCGTTCTTTGCTCTAGTCAGTTGGCCTTTTACATTCGCCAACACAACTTCACACCAGTTGAAGATGGTGCCTCATTAACAATCTACTACCATTCGCATTTGGGATCCAATAGCTACATGCAATGCTGCACTCCCACATAGTCTAGTGACAATAAATGTGATCACTTTAAGTTCAAGATGGGAGATAGTCTTGATATCTATCTGTTTGTCCTTAGTTTGGTCATTACAAAACTCTAGTCAGAGACTAGCGACAGACTAGCCACCTGGCCTAGTCCCGAATAGAGATAATCGTTCGCCTCTCTTGGGAAAACCAGTTAAGAAATAAATTTCCTCTAGCTCAATTTTGAGCCGGTGGCCACCAATTATGAAACATTGGTCTTGTGTGCTCCACCTGTCTACCAACCATTGCAGAAAGTCTACCTAAGCCCTCAAGCCGAGTATGGCCCAGAATTTAAATAGTCTGCATGATTTTAATGCATGTATTGTAGGTGGATGAATTAATGTGGCTAGATCCACATATTTGTGCTCCTGTTCCCACCAAATGAGCATTTTGTATATCTTACATTGCAAAAAGGCAGATTAGAACATTTTAGTTTCAAAATTTTTGGGCAGAAATGGAAAAAATTAATGTTTTAAAACGTATTTCTTGGGGTCCACACCCACTAGTTAGGGATAGTGTGTAGGTCCGCACTCATTCTTAGGAGCAGGTGCAAGACCTCGACCTTTTCCTTTGTACGAAAATTTTGGGGTCTGTAGGGGCCACATGTTACACCTGCGGACCCCCCTGCAAGCGATTTTTTAATCAAACTTTTCCTTAAAAAATCAAATTTTAAGCCCTAAAATGAAAATTAAATGGTTGAAATGTAAGACAGAGATGATGTGGATTACCTGGAGCTGACGGTTTTCAATTCCAATGGTCGGATTTTCCGCAATCTTCACAGGAAGTTTCTTACCAAAAACTCTTAATTCTCACTATGAAGACAAATGGTAAAAATGAATTTACGAAAGGCCTTTTTATAAGCTTTTTTGAATAAATGAATTTTGAATTTGTTTATTTTTCACTTTAAAAAAGGTAACTTTTGATGCATTTTTATTTATTTTAAACAGGCATGAGTAATGTTTTGTGTTTTTGTGCAGAATATTGGATTTTCAGGAAGAATTGATCATTTTCAACAAAGAGCATACTTTTTCACTTTTTCGGACTCCTCCAAAATTTACGAAAAAGAAAAACATAGGAGTTCTCTTTAAGCTCTTTTTTGACTCGTAAAATATGAAAAGATTACCGAATTTTTCTTTTTAAACTCATTAAAACAGAATTAAAAGGACGGTCCACTTATAGCTCTTTTCTGACCATATAAACATGAAAAGATTGTCGGACTTTTGTTGTATTAAGTTCGATATTGGTTATATAACGATGTGTTTTCAATCACTCTTTTACTTTTCCAGATTGGAGTCACTAATTATGAAAAGTACTCCTTGATCATAATGGTCAAGAAGTTCTCTCAAGTATCATTTTATACTTTTTCGAGCTTGGGGGACACAAATTTACGAAAAAGGACAACCATGGAGTTTTCTTAAGTTATTCTTCTAACTCCCTAAAATTGAAAAACACCAAGTTTTTCCTATATTGGACTTGTTAAAATTCAACAGTAAAGGACCTGTTCAATTTTAAACAGGAACGGACCACTCCTTCTTAGGGTTCAAATTTTAAACTAAGTTGGACTCATCCAAAGGATGAGCTTATAATCAAGAAAATGTTATCCTCCTCAAGCTTGTCAAAAATAAAGAGGTACTTGCCAGAAATGGTGGGGGAAAAGAGAGGACAATAAACTTGTTTGTTATACTTTGTGTTTAGAAAAGAAGTTAACAACTCTTGAACACGACACTTTTTGTTCTCCTGGGTTGGGAAATCCTTTGCCTAATAGTTAATCAAACCATATTGAAAATCTTCAGCCAGTTTTTGGGTATTAGCTTTGGGTCAACTGTCACCAAACCATCTGTAGTGTTGTTATGTGTTCAACAGGTCAGTTCAAATAAACCATTCATTTGCAAAATATATGTCATTCATCTTGACCATCCCTGAGTTAGTCCTTGCCAAATATATTTCTTCAAAACTTGACCTATGATTTCGTGTTGTGGGCTTGCCTACGACGGATCTCTTCTATTGACTCCAACTCATTATCTAGAATGATGATCTAGAAAATGTTAGTACCTTGGAATCTGCATGCTCTAATGGCAGGTTTCTTGCTTTTGACAACAGGTTGCATCATTGACCTTCGATCAAAGGATTCTGTGACATGTTCGACATTGTCTCATTTATTCACATTTCATGGATTGTACTAAGTACTTTGAGGGCCATTAACATTACTGTTGGTTTCTCTCACACTTGTTAATAGTTCACATCATTGACTGGTAATCAAGTGGTTTCTACCATGTTCGACTTCGACACATTCATTCACATGTATAGAATTGTACTAGTTCGGGAAGCAGAAATCAAGACCCTAGATCTAGTTTCCACCATCCAGGCTGTGAGGAATTTTGTTATTCATTATACAGTAGACTATTTATAAACAGATGGTTGCGCCCATACTGTGTCTACATATTTCTATACTTGTGATGTATTACAAAATCATTCCTGTATCAGAGCAGTTTAGATAGTTTTCTAGTTAGTTTTGATCTGAGTATGGGAATGCCTACCTTAGCGATGATATGTTCATATATAATATATATATAATATATATATATATATTGCATTGAATGCTTTTACAGGTTTCGATTGGGGTGTCCACAAGAAGATCCTTGAAATGATAAAGTACTTCACTCTTCTTAGATGACAAAAACTATCCTCATCTATTATATACTTCGCACTTTAGGGGGCAATCTGTTGCACAAAAATTGTCGCCTTGACATTCTACAATTAGTGTGAGTCTATCACCACTCATACCTACCTCCTTTGCAAGTCTTAAACCTTAGTTCTTCATATCAAGCCTTGAAAATAAGAGAAAGACCTTAAAAATCTCTAAAACTCTGGTTCTGCACTTTCTCTTAGCGTTACCTACGGTCCCACACCTATTGGTCATGTCCCCTACGCACCTGACTGCTCTGTCTTTGTGTTATGTGTGTGGACCCCTGCAAAAGTTAAAAAGGCGCAAGTACATTCTTAAAAACTCACTTTGAGTCATTTCTAGAAGCTTCTAGAGGGAATCTTGAGGTGGCAAGCTCGCTCCCTTAAGGTTCATGCATCCCATACCTTAAGGAGCTAACCCCTTGATGTGAGGAGCTTATCCCTTTGAAGGAGGACTCTATCCCTTCATAGGTGGACCTGTAACCTCCTTCCTATACACTATAAAATGAAGCATTGGGTTGGTTACTTGGGAGGTTGAAGCTGAATATTTTGAGGTGAAA